>OY759275.1:27008390-27025890 GCA_963662155.1 Lamellibrachia columna | reverse complement strand
AAATAGACTTGTCATTTGAGAAGATCTCTCACTCTAATTGTGCGGATCTTTCTTACCGCACGAAACATAGGAGTTCATGTTCTAAGTCAGAGAAACCTTGCCATTTGAGACGATCTCTCACTCTAATTGTGCGGATCTTTCTTACCGCACGAAACATAGGAGTTCATGTTCTAAGTCAGAGAAACCTTGCCATTTGAGACGATCTCTCACTCTAATTGTGCGGATCTTTCTTACCGCACGAAACATAGGAGTTCATGTTCTAAGTCAGAGAAACCTTGCCATTTGAGACGATATCTCACTATAATTGTGCGGATCTTTCTTACCGCACGAAACATAGGAGTTCATGTTCTAAGTCAGAGAAACCTTGCCATTTGAGACGATCTCTCACTCTAATTGTGCGGATCTTTCTTACCGCACGAAACATAGGAGTTCATGTTCTAAGTCAGAGAAACCTTGCCATTTGAGACAATCTCTCACTCTAATTGTGTGGATCTTTCTTACCGCACGAAACATAGGAGTTCATGTTCTAAGTCAGAGAAACCTTGCCATTTGAGACGATCTCTCACTCTAATTGTGCGGATCTTTCTTACCGCACGAAACATAGGAGTTCATGTTCTAAGTCGGAGAAACCTTGCCATTTGAGACGATCTCTCACTCTAATTGTGCGGATCTTTCTTACCGCACGAAACATAGGAGTTCATGTTCTAAGTCGGAGAAACCTTGCCATTTGAGACGATCTCTCACTCTAATTGTGCGGATCTTTCTTACCGCACGAAACATAGGAGTTCATGTTCTAAGTCAGAGAAACCTTGCCATTTGAGACGATCTCTCACTCTAATTGTGCGGATCTTTCTTACCGCACGAAACATAGGAGTTCATGTTCTAAGTCAGAGAAACCTTGCCATTTGAGACGATCTCTCACTCTAATTGTGCGGATCTTTCTCACCGCACGGAACATAGGAGTTTATGTTCTATAATTAATCGCGAAACGTCTGTTTCAACCGCTCTAGAGACGAGGTTATTGTCGATTGACGGGCGGTAATCACAGCTTGATGGACGGTCGAGGGTCGTGGTGCGCGCAGGTGCGCATGCAAGCAAGTGTAAACCGCGATATGTGGCTGAACGACGAAACGCCAGGTCAGCCTGCCCCGCTTAATTTCAACATTTCAATGTCTACTCTTCCCTTTCTTCCCTTCTCTCGTCCATCTCCACTCCTTCCCTGATCGATCTTCACTCCTTCCCTGGTGGATCTCCACTCCTTTTCTGGTGGATATCCACTCCTTCCCTGGTCGATCTCCACTCCTTTTCTGGTGGATATCCACTCCTTCCCTGGTCGATCTCCACTCCTTTTCTGGTGGATATCCACTCCTTCCCTGGTCGATCTCCACTCCTTTTCTGGTGGATATCCACTCCTTCCCTGGTATCCACTCCTTCCCTGGTCGATCTCCACTCCTTTTCTGGTGGATATCCACTCCTTCCCTGGTCGATCTCCACTCCTTTTCTGGTGGATATCCACTCCTTCCCTGGTCGATCTCCACTCCTTTTCTGGTGGATATCCACTCCTTCCCGGTCGATCTCCACTCCTTTTTTGGTGGATATCCACTCCTTCCCGGTCGATCTCCACTCCTTTTCTGGTGGATATCCACTCCTTCCCTGGTCGATCTCCACTCCTTTTCTGGTGGATATCCACTCCTTCCCTGGTCGATCTCCACTCCTTTTTTGGTGGATATCCACTCCTTCCCTGGTCGATCTCCACTTCTTTTCTGGTGGATACCCACTCCTTCCCTTGTCAATCTCCACTCCTTCCCTTGTCAATCTCCAATCCTTCCCTTGTCGATGTCCAATCCTTCCACGGTCGATCTCCACTCCTTTTCTGGTCGATATCCACTCCTTCCCTGGTCGATCTCCACTCCTTCCCTTGTCAATCTCCACTCCTTCCGTGATCGATCTCCACTCATTCCCTTCACTGGTCGATCTCCGCTCCTTCCTTGGTCGATCTCCACTCCTTCCCTTTTCGATTTCCGTTCCTTCCCTGGTCAATCTCCACTCCTTCCCTGGTCGATCTCCACTCCTTCTCAGGTCGATATCCAGTCCTTTCCTGGTCGATCTCCGCTCCTTCCCTGGTCGATCTCCTCTTCTTCCCTTTTCGATTTCCGTTCCTTCCCTGGTCAATCTCCACTGCTTCACTGGTTGTCCTCCACTCCTTTCCTGATCGATCTCCTCTACTTCCCTGGTCGATATCTACTCCTTCCCTTATCGATCTCCACTCCTTCCCTGGTTTATCTCTACTACTTCCCTGGTCGATATCCACTACTTCCCTGGCAGCAGCAGCAGCAGCAGCAGCAGTAGCAGCAGCAGCAGCAGCAGCAGCAGCAGCAGCAGCAGCAGCTCCATTAACGTTAGCAGCGTCCGAAGCAGCCGCCACAACAACAGAAGCAGCAGAAGCAACGATTATAACCAAAACATCCTGTGATGCAATTAATTTATACATACGGTAGCGTTCTCAGAATAAATCCATACAAAATCAAAAACACAAATAGCCGTATCAGTTACTGGAGAAAATGTTCATCGCATTGGTACATTATTCTTTAGTCACGATTTTCTTTTCTTTCTGTTTCTTACTTACTCGACGTCCTTGTGACTGCTCAAAACGCTTCACACGTCACCCTCGGCAGACCTGTTCATTCCAACGCCACCCACCTTCTCTGGAAATCATTCAGCCGCGCTGCAATTACTGCGCGAAGACTATTCGTTCACATGTCCACCATAGCCGGATATTCGTTTGCAGCTGAATGAACTGAAGCAGCGTCGAGTAAAACTAATTGCTCAAGCTTCGATACGGCAGCAAGAAGATTCGAAACCGGGTTCTCTCGATTGAGAGCCCCATAACCAGGATTGCCAGAAATCACAAAAGCTATCGTGTGCACTGTGTCGACTGTGGCGTGGCAGTTTCGGAATTGGTTCAAGTACGATCTTCTCTCGACTCACAGTTACAGCGGCCATTTGGTTATTCTCACGATGCACGAAAACCGCCACTTATTGTTTTGCAAATGTACTTGGTCAAGATGAAGTATGTAAGTCATTGTTTCTTATAAAGGGTGTCGTGTAATAAGTAATAAGTAATAAGTAATAAGTGTGATCCGTCAATCACGCGACGTGCGCAGGCCTTAACTGTCTTCACAGTAAGCGATCGGACACGAGCTGGTGTTGGCCAGAATATGGCGGCTGGAAAAGCGAGGCCACTAAGGTTATTCGCCCTGAAATGGTCTGGCCAATTTCATTGCACAGAGAAATAATTCATTCACTATCAGATATAGGCTTGCCGCACTGCGAGTGGAGTTCACAATTTGCCAGAGCCATCGACGCAGACCTGCCACTGAGAGACCATGCAGGACCATGATGCTCATTTGTATTTTCACGTGTTTCGATGGGCTATATGTAAATAGGAGTAAATCCGGCTGTCTCGCACTAGGTGCGAGACAGCCGGATTTACGCCGGGCCATGTCGACTGGCTAATCATCCCAGTCATTGTTAAAATCATAGGTTGACATGTATACTCTCAATCTCCTCCTTGTATACTCTCAATCTCCTCCTTGTACACTCTCAATCTCCTCCTTGTATACTTTCAATCTCCTCCTTGTACACTCTCAATCTCCTCATTGTATATTCTCAATCTCCTCCTTGTACACTCTCAATCTCTTCCTTGTACACTCCCAATCTCCTCCTTGTATACTCTCAATCTCCTTCTTGTGTTCCTCGAGTCTTATTCCAAACGGTCTCCCTGTTTCGTAACTGTACACTGGATCTGACCTACGCAGTCAGTCTTTAGGTATATGCAGCCGAAATTTCGAGTGAATACACTTCAATAGTTGTGGTCAAAAAGCAGTATGGATTAATCCGTATAGGTTACTGGTCCCTAAATAAAACCGGTATTTGTAATATCATGTACGTTCGTCGCTTTGAACGAAACAATTTCATATTACCTAATTACGGGTTAAACACAAATCGGGATATCTTCATCTGATTTGAACGTTCATGGAAATGTAATGTTCTAGCAGTGCAGTTCTAAGTATTCTAGAACTTTCGTCCCTGTTTGTCGACGCCACGCCAATAATATCCAGGCGGTTCCCATGGCAATGGATTTTGAGTGTGTCTAACATCTTCGATTCTTATTGACTTTCAGTATGTTATTCTGCAGTAAATGTCAGAATATATATATCTGGTTTCGTTTCTATTGCTATTTGTTGGAGGATTTTCATTAGATTCGCCATATTAGCTCCTTGTATCACACATCATCATATCGCGATTGTTGTGCCTGATTCCGCTTCGAATTCTGTTTGGCGAGCACAGTTCTCAAGAAGGCGACGACTCATTAATTGTTCCGTGGTGTGGATAAGGCCTCAGTCGCATGTGTGGCGGCTGTTGGTCTGTCCGAGCTCTCGCGTGTTTACGCGAAACCTGACCATCTCCGTTCGTAAGCGGATCAACATCTTCCCGGTGGTACGGCCCCTGTTCGTGCCTGGTGTCAATGACGCAGATGTTGTGGTTCCGAGGCGAAGCCAGGCGACTGTGATTGTGGTAACCACAGATGCTTCTAATTTAGTAGTTGTCATGTAGCTTTTTCTTGGTTTTGATAGTCTGCCGGGGCTATGTGGTCGTATAATGTGTGGCGGATGTCGTTGTCTGATCTGAACGTCCTGTTTTGCTCGACGCTGCTCTCCGATTACATAGCTATCAACTCGTGGAGATTTTGTAGGCGTGAGAAATCATTTTCGCAAAAAGGGGACATTTTGTTACACAATTTTCGTTGATAAAGATTATGAAAATATGCGTGAGATTTCAGACCCTTGTCGTGAGACCGTGACATTTAATGCAAAACCACGAGTCTCTCGACTTATGCGTGAGAGTTGACATGTATGCGGCTGGCAGATGGAGCAACTCCGGCAGGGTCATACAAGCTGCTCACAAGTGTTGGTTGCAGACACCCAGGTTGTTTGTTTCAGACAAAGCTGTTGGTTTCAGACAACGCTGTCATTCACTGGCGGGTATATTGTTTTCATGCGTGTGCCGTTCCCATACGATGGAAACACAACCCAAAATATTTTATCGATTCGTTATCATTCGAGCCGTTCGCAAAACTTCACATTACTAATTTGATTTCTGGATAAGTTCGGTTCCATTTAAAACAAACATTTCCAAAGCTCTCTGTTCATACACGCTTACTGATTTCTTACAACCGTGCAAATTAGCTGCCACAGACTGTTCAGCGGCAAAGGGAGCGAAGGTCAACAATGCATTCGCGAATGTCAACAACGGTTTGTATGTTTGCGTGCGTGCTTTTATGCGTTTGTGTGCGTGCTCGCGTGAGCGTGGGCGTATGGTTTGTGTGTGTGTGTGTGCGTGCGAGCGTGCGTGTGTGTGTGTGTGTGTGTGTGTGTGTGTGTGTGTGTGTGTGTGTGTGTGTGTGTGTGTGTGTGTGTGTGTGTGTGTGTGTGTGTGTGTGTGTGTGTGTGTGTGTGTGTGTGTGTGTGTGCGTGCGTGTATGTGCGCGTGTGTGTGTGTGTATGTGTGCGCGCGCGTACGTGCATGCATGCGTGTGTGCGGTGTGCGTGTGTGTTTGTGTTTGTATGTGTGTGCCTGCGTGCATGCGTGCGTGCGTGCGTGTGTGTGAGAGTGCGAACGTGCGTATATGTATGTGCGAAATTACAACGATCAAAGAATCCAGTCCTTGTGGTTATTCAGTGCGCTGTACACTCCACAGGCAGACCTGTCCATTCCAACGCCTTCTCGACTTCTCTGGGAAGTAGTGTTCAACTTCAGAGTTGATGCCTGCGATGTGGTTCTGGAGATGCACTTTTCGACACAAGACAAGAAGATATAACTGAGTGCCACGACCGGGTAGCAAATCCAGCCGAAATGCGAAGTACAGTGTTTTGTTGCATCATCGCAGAAGAAGCCTGGTAAGCAGAAGAAGCCTGGTAAGCCATAAAAGGAACAGCACCGCTTTGTCCGGCGTTTTGTAGATGAACATCAAAAGATACTATAGACGATGAGTTTATTGTCTACATCTTTTCTTCTACGTGTATTGAACGTGTGCATCGAGAAGGCTTCCACCATGATTTATTAAGTTATAGTTTCTTCAATTTCTCCCCCAAAGCAGCAACGTAGCATAAAAGTACGACCAACGAGTTGGTGTCCAAGGCCAGTCGGACCAGTAAGTTGACGGACCTTCGGACGATGCACTGGCGGTGTTCGCACAAGAATGTGCAAAACACGTGATGAATGTGAGAAATATTTCACATATATAATTAATATAAATATGATTAAAATTAACGTGTGTTAATGCGATTTAGTTTATATTTCGTAAGCACATTCTATCGGATCTCACATGCACGCACGCACGCACGCACGCACGCACGCACGCACGCACGCACGCACTGTAACTAAACTCTTGTGTCGTGTTGGGAAACTGGGCACCCCTTTCAGTGGTCTGAATCCGCCTATGTTTGATGTCAGTAATTTTACTAGAACCATGCCTCTGCGTACTGTAGCATAGTTGTCGAAAGTAGCATTTTAGTGTCTATAATAATAATATAATATTTATCATAATTATGATAGCATTTATACCTAGTTCTAGTGTGGATCTCCAATTTGAAGGGAGGGGTAATTTTTTTACTCTGCTTGAATTGATGCATTCTGGGGCAAAACGAGTTAGCGTGCGCATCCACACCCCCGGATCTGCGCCTCCGAGGATTTGTGCAGTCAATATTGCATAGCATGATTAGAACCTTCGATCACCGCGGGGTATTATTATAAAGGAGTGTCACTCACTAGAGGCCACCACGGTAGCCTATGCACTTCCAGATTAACTAGCCGAACGGATTTTAGTGGTTGACCAGGCAGTTGGCCCTGGACCGGAGACGTGTGGAGACACTGATACTTTGTTGATGATAATAGTGATTTATTGTCTTCATGATGATACAGTTCGTATACACATGATACATAGCATATATCAACGAAGACAATGGTAAAGAAGCAATATAGCTTATAATTCCTTGTTTACGTAATTCATTAATGTACAGTGCATCGTGCAGTCATTGTAATGTGTATTCACGCCTTCTCGCGGCTTTACTTTACGTTTCAATTTACGCACCCTGGAGAGTCACGTTTGTCATGTTTGTCACGTTTATATACAGCATGTAATAATTATGTTAATGAAGTGCTGGAAATAGGTCGAATCTAAAACTTTACTTCATATTAAGTGTTTCGATTTGCTACGGGCGTGGCAGTTAGATGTGAATTAAGCATTCTCGAACGCTCCAGTAGCGAAAAGGAAACCTCTTACCTGTGTGTGACGGGCCGTGTCATGCCGAACAACTTTATTTTTCATTATAAACAATTAGTATATAACCTGCACGAAACTAGTTGTTTGTGAAATGCTATAATATTTATATTACACGATTGTAAGAGATAGTTATTTGTAACCTTAGTAAATTTTCTAGTTAAGTCGAGGAGGTAGCCAGCTATGCTAACCACGAAGTGCGTCTCAAACAGATACTTCTGTTCAGCGAGTCAGTAACGCAGCGCTGGTTCAATTGCAGCGTCATTGTGAGGCAGAACGACCAGTTCCATTGACGCAGGGCGCCGCCCACTTCGGTCACTCCAGACAATGGTGGGTATCATTGCGTAACCTATTGTAGGCTACTTGTGCAGAAGTAATTGTATGGTACTGAGTATTATTGATATGATTTCCCTCGGCTATGTTCGGACAAATGTAGCTCGCTTCAGTTTTTATTTCCCTTGGCTATGTTCGGACAAATGTAGCTCGCTTCAGTTTTATTTCCCTTGGCTATGTTCGGACAAATGTAGCTCGCTTCAATTTTTATTTCCCTTAGCTATGTTCGGACAAATTTAGATAGCTTAAATTTTTGTAATGATAACTGCATGGAATAGATCATCTTTCATCCATTGAAACAGTGCCGGGGCTACTTTAAGCAGTTTTCCTTCAAAGAAATCCAGTTTGCAAGTGTTCGCACCAATTCTCCATGTTACGGCTTTTTATTTGTTGAGTTACCGTGGCCTGCATTACACTATAATATGACTGCCCTATTACAAGTGTTAAATTAGTTATGTGCCATTTTCATAATGTTCAATGTAGCCCATTAAAAGACGTTACGTTGAACCCATCATTGCCTAGTTCACCTGTAGGTGGTGAAACGTTTGTAGGCAACAATACTGTGTTTACATAATAACAATTGTTGTGTTACGTGTAACTCAGCAGTGTCACGGATTGGCGAGGTTTTCGTTTATTGGTTTAACTCATTTTAGGCACCACGTGTAATACACGTACAACCATGCTCCAGCCGTATAATGTCCTAATTACCTCCGCCTCAGAAGGTTTTACCTACTGAAAGAAAGATGTTTGATCTAACATATCACTTAATTATTTCAGAATATTGTGTGCATGTAGTGAACAGTTGCGTGGAATACTACACGCGGCACTCATTCTACCACGCTTCATGGAAGCACAGTGGCACTCTTGGAAGCACAGTGGCACTCATGGAAGCACAGTGGCACACGTGGAAGTACAGTGGCACTCATGGAAGCACAGTGGCACTCATGGAAGCACAGTGGCACTCGTGGAAGCACAGTGGCACTCGTGGAAGCACATTGGCACTCATGGAATCACAGTGGCACTCATGGAAGCACAGTGGCACTCATGAAACCTTATTGGCACTCATGGAAGCACGGTGGCACTCGTGGAAGCACAGTGGCTCTCATGGAAGCACAGTGGCACTCATGGCAGCACAGTGGCACTCGTGGAAGCACAGTGGCACTCATGGAAGCACAGTGGCACTCATGGAAGCACAGTGGCACTCATGGAAGCACATTGGCACTCATGGAAGCACAATGGCACCCATGGATGCACAGTAGCACTCATGGAAGCACAGTGGCACTCATGGAAGCACAGTGGCAATCATGGAATCACAGTGGCACTCATGAAAGCACAGTGGCCCTCATGGAAGCACAGTGGCACTCATGAAAGGACATTGACACGCATGGAAGCACAGTGGCATTCGTGGAAGCACAGTGGCACTCATGGAAGCACAGTGGCACTCATGGAAGCACAGTGACACTCACGTAAGCACAGTGGCACTCATGGAAGCACAGTGGCACTCATGGAAGCACAGTGGCACTCATGGAAGCACAGTGGCACTCATGGAAGCACAGTGGCACTCATGGAAGCACATTGGCACTCATGGAAGCACAGTGGCACTCATGGAAGCACAGTGGCACTCAATGACTATAGAGCGGCACGAAGAAATGGTTTACATTTCCCATTTGTACGTTTACCAATAAAAGTGCACCGTGTTCCATGAATTGCATGTATTACGTTATTATGTTAATATACTGTTCGTAATCTAGGTGTTATCTTTGACAGTGATTTCAACTTTCGCCAGCATATCTCTCAAGTATGTAAATCCTGTTTCTATTATATTCGTGATCTTCGTCGAATTCGGCGTCACATATCTACATCTACTGCTAAAACAATATCAACGGCACTAATTAGCAGCCGTCTTGACTATTGCAATTCACTACTAAACAACATTGCTAAAAGAGACTTGGCTAAACTCCAACGAGTACAAAATTGTCTGGCACGTGTGGTTCTCGCCTCGGTTTTCACCGTCACTACCACTACTTAAACAGTTACACTGGCTTCCAGTTTCTTATCGAATTAATTTTAAGCTGTCCACTCTTGCATATCGTGCTCTATCTACACAACAACCATTCTACTTGGCTAGTCTCCTGCATCTTTCAAATATCCCTAGGCAGCTAAGATCATCAGTTTCACAACTTATTGTACCTAAAACAAAACTTAACTTGGGTAAACGTGCTTTCTCTGTCGCTGCGCCTAGGGTCTGGAATGAACTCCCTATCGCTTTGAAAACATCCGAAACTATTGCTATTTTCCGTAAAAAACTCAAGACATATCTATTCCAAATTGCATTCCCACCATAAATGTTCGGTTGTCCCTCGTTCTGATACTGACTTTTGCGCGTCCTTGTTTACGATTACGCCTACTGATTCTGTTTTGTTGCGCCTCTGAGCTCAGGTTCCTGAGGATATAGGCGCCATAGAAGTCAATTATTATTATATTATTATATTCTTCAATTACAGTATCAATCACTTGTATGACGTTGTCTTTACCACTTTCCCGTATTTCAATCATACAATTGAAATAAACATCACATATCTATCCCCACAACGCCGTTTTAATTGTTGTCCTAACTACGATGCTTTGTCGAACGCACGGGCGTTGGCGGGAGGGGGGAGGGGGGTCTTAGCCAGTCGTAATCACATGGCGTTCTACTTACGAACCCGGGGGGGGGGGGGAGACGGGACGACACATGTGTCGTTCCACTTAGAGAAGGGTTAATGTTAGCCGGCTGCTAATACTTCAGTCGTTATTTTGACACTTGAATATGCAGCAGTAGTTGAAATGTAAATTCTTGAGTTTTAAAATGATAATAATAATACATTTGCATGGCGTCTATATCCTCAGGAACCTGAGCTCAGAGGCGAAACAAAACATAATCATTAAGCATAATCGTTAACAGGAACGCGCAAAAGTCATTATCAGAACGACGGACAACCGAAGATGTGTAGTGGAAACGCAATTTGGAATAAATATGTCTTGAGTTTTTTGTCGGAAGGTAGCGCTTAGTTTCAGATGTTTTTAAAATGATGATACGTTCATTCCAGACCTTCGGCGCTGCGACAGGGAAAGTCTGTTTGCCCAAGTTAAGTTTAGTTTTAGGAACAATACGTTCTGGATGATCAGGGCTGCCTAGGGATATTTGAAAGATGCAGGAGACTAGCCAAGTAGGGTGGTTGTTGTGTAGGTAGAGCACGATATGTAAGAGTGGACAGCTTAAAATTGATTCGATAAGTAACAGGAAGCCAGTGTAACTGTTTAAGTAGTGGTAGTGATGGTGAAAACCGAGGTGCCCTGAGAACCACACGTGCCAGACAATGTTGTACTCGTTGGGGTTTAGCCAAGTATCTTTTAGCAATGTTATTTAGTAGTGAATTACAATAGTCAATATATACAAAAATGTGACGCCGAAAACCACTGAGATCACGCATATGGTAGAAACAGGATTTGCATACTTGATAAATATGCTGGCGAAAGTTGAAGTTACTGTCAAAGACAACATCTAGGTTATGAACAATATCTGATGGGAATGTATCACTGCCAAGCAGTTTATCTGGAATATGGCTGATGACCATATTTCGTTGTTGCTTAGTGCCAATAATAATTAGATCTGCTTTATCTGGGTGAAGCTTCAGCTTACTTGATTCCATCCAACACAATATGTCAGTGAGGCAATCACTTGAAGTCGAAACAGATTCTTGTGCATTTGCAGTCTTCTTTGGCAGTGATTAGGGAATCAAGCGACTTCAGCGAGCCTTCAAACATGTCAATGCCGTATTGTTCTCCTTCTTGGAATTGACTTTCGAAATGTTTCGCAACGATTGCCGAAACTTTGTGTTTGTCCATAATGACGTGTTTAAACTCGTCATGCACCGTCAGCGTAGAGTGTAGTCGACCTTGTAACAGGCGAACGACTTTAAACATCCGCGGGCCGTCGTGTAAGCGTTCTATCTCTTTGGTCCGTTCGCCCAGAAACGGCGACGCGTTTTCCAGAGAACTCTTGCGCATTTCGTGCAGAATCTTACTGCTTCTTTTCCATAGCTCCTCGCATTTCGTCTCGTCTCGTCCTTCGTATTCTCAATTTGTAGCCTCAAATTCTTCTGCTCTCTAAACATGGATTCGATGACTGGGTCGAAAATTCCTTTGTTCGCAACTTGTTTTAGTTGGAGGCCAATTGTTTTTAGGCTGCCGTCTTGAGCATCTTCGCTAGCTAATCCCATGCCGTCTGTGGAGAGGACTTATCCAGTCGAGCGAGATTAACGGATACTGACTCCCGATATGCTTCGCGCATATTGTCCGGACCGCTAAGACACTCAACGGCAAATGCGGATTTGATATGATACATTAGTATAATAGTATTGGCATGTGTTACTGATAACGAGCTATCTATGATAATATGCGTTGCCCTGCATGCATTGATACCCGTGCTGATAAGTCCCAACATTACGCTGTCACGGACTACCTAAACCAATATTGAATTATCTACAGCCTTAAAACGACGCGCCATAGAATGTGCAACTCTAGTGTCGTCTGCTAATGGTCGTAACGTGACACACGCCTCGCGCCCTTCTCACACGCGACATTATTACTTATCATTATTACCAACCAGACAGTCTTATGTAAGGACGGCGAATTTAATGCGTGACACACCGAGGCATGTCATTAAGACTACAGCGTCTTTACGTGTTTGCCTCGATGTTTGTAATTAAAGTAGTCGAATCCTGCAAGGCATGCGTCCATTGTCCTTGACATGAGTTTTAATTTCCGGGCATATAAGGAATATTAATAATACGTTGATCGCACAATAAACAACACTCCTTCAGGAACAAAGATTGTTGTAACAGGAATTGCAATAACACGGTTAATCAGTCGCACCTACAACTTCATACTTTCAAAGCATTGTATGTTTACCATGTGAATGCTAGACAGGGAAACGCACAGAGCCAAGAGAAGACCGCCAAATATATATCGGAGGATAACAGTACAATTAACACCATGGAAATTTTGCCAGATGTCATCTTTGTCGTTTACCATCGGTGACCATTTCACATAGACTACCCGAAATAACCCGTGGCGCCACAGGCGGATAATATAACACTTACGAGCGTGACACTTGTTTTGTTGAGCAATACCCCATTCTTCGTCCGCAAATATTTCACGAATTATCGTGTCAGCAAAGAACGCATCGCACCAACAATAATACTTACTGATATCTAATTAAAATCAGAACGCTACCATCGATACGCAACTATAGTTTAGAATAATTTCGAACGCGATCGAGCACGCGTTGGCATTGATACATGATTGTTTCGGCAACACAATCGCGGCAATTTGTCAGGTATTTAATTTATAATTGTATTCAAATAACATCAGCCACTCATGGGCATATATATATATATATATATATATATATATATATATATATATATATATATATATATATATATATATATATATATATATATATATATATATATATATATATATATATATATATATATATATATATATATATATATATATATATATATATATATATATATATATATATATGTATATGTATATATATATATACACACAACAAGACGTGATTTTAACCGAAGAACAGTGCTTCTAAAACGTACCAAGGAAACTTAACCCAGAAACACATTTCATGAAACTCTTGCTGACAGTCTGACAGTCTGACAGTCGGATGCCGTTAAGACGTTTTGGCCATCTAGCGATTACAATTACGTTATTTCGAGCTGCGTCTCGTAGGTCTCAAGGGATTGCCAAATTTCAAATAAAGTCACTGCAACTAACGAGAATGCACCATGGCAGTACCAACATTAGTTGCTGAAAATCTCTGAACACAATCTTGTTTTAATTAAAGTTGTGAGACTGGATAACATAATCACATCGTAGCGACCTTAACCGAACGTTGTTGTAATCCTTGTGCAGTGATTAGTGCACGGCAAATGTGCATTTCTAATTCTAATTTGTACAGTCGCTACGATTGAACAACGCGCCGGACGATTTCCTCCACCAGCAATGGTCTTTATGTGCAAGGCTGTCAAGTGAGGATCCGCATCAATGGAATTAATATATTTCGCAGTTTTGCACATTAGCCGCAGCGCAGCTGAATATTTCCCAGAAGTGTTGAGTCGGTGTCGACATAATGTGTATCTGTATGCGAAGTGTTTCCATTGTCGGAACACTCCTTTATTTTATATTTATCATTTAGAAGTTGCGTATGCAAACTGCACCATTTTGTACAGTAAACGAAATAAAAATAATATTTAATAACGTAACCTGACCAGTTTACGTATCACGCGGTTATACGCAACTTCGTTTTCTTAATCTCTCAGTGTCTTTGTGAGCAAATCATACGCGAACGAACGTGCACAACTAGTTTTGCCAGATACATCTCACTAAATGTCGTAGTTTTTGGATGCATTAGAAAAACTGAGGCGATCCTAGCTCGATTTCGTTTTATGGGATCGGCAACATAAGCAGAAGTCATTGTAACAACCGCCTAAGGTCATGCACGCAGGTGTCATATCATGTTAACTAGATAATATTATTATGTTCAGTTCCACTGGGGCGACTGGCGAAAATTAACTGGGCATGCCGACATAATACTGGCGTTTTGTTGGAAATTCAAAGATGGCCGCTCTCGTTGAGCGCAAATGTGTATTTACAACAGTTTTGTTTACATCAAGTCAATGAGCAAACGTTAATTATAACAAATTTCGACAACGTATGCAAACATATTGCCTAGATATGGAAAATCTGTTGGTATCCGGTAAATTCGTGTAGAGGACCTCACAATATATGGATATCCATATTGTGTACATATTCCTAGGTCAAAAACAGAGCTACATCTCAACTCTTATATATCTAGGACAAGTCGACTGTGGAACTCCCTCCCAGCCTCCGCTTTCCCTGCCTCTCCAAACATGACTGCATCCAAGACAGGTGTGAATGCTTTTCTTTTGGGTCAGATGTTTTAAATCTTTTCGGTCTTAATCAGATCAAATGTGATTGTTTTCATCTTCTGGTGGTCGTGGTGTTGAGCGTAGGTTAATGCCTGGTTGGGAGATGGTGACCTGCGAATTACCAGCCTACGGAACCCGAGCCCTTACAGTGTGGGTGAACGGCACGCCTAGTCAGGTGATGTATCTTGTAGGTCGTAGCGTTATTTCCTGGTTACCATGACCACCAGATAGATAGATAAATAATTTTTTTACTTATTTATTTTTTATTTTTTTCCTTTTTGTTGCATATATTTTTATTGATCCATCCTTTTGTTTTTATCTCGCTTTTAGTGCATTGTTGCTAAGCTTATGCTTTGAGACACTTTTCATCTTTTGATGGTATCACCAGGCCCCTGAACTTCAGTTTATATATATATATATATATATATATATATATATATATATATATATATATATATATATATATATATATATATAATCTTGTTCGCTTGCGTGCGTGTGCGTGTGCGTGTATGTGTGCGTGTGCGTGTGCGTATGTGTGCAAGGAATTTGTGATATAGTTAATTTAAAACCGAGCTCCGCCTCATCTAGAACCAAGTGTGCATACTCATCCGCAAGACGTCGTGACCATCAATATTGCGTTTACACATCAACACCAGACGGCAGCACCGCGCGGGTGGGACGTCATCGTGTCAATGGAAGTTGACGACAGCCAGGTTTGGAAGCGTAGTTTTTATATTTTCCATCTTTCCATCGTTTTCGTGTGTAAGCTTCTTCCTTGGCTGTCCCTCTCCACTCTGGGACGGGCTCTTAAGGCCAGCAGTGTTTGAGGATGGAATTGCCACAGCAGCTGTGTGGTGAGATCTCAATAAAGATTGGCTCTTTGCAATACTGGAGGAGGAGGAGGAAGAGGAGGAAGAGGAGGAGGAAGAGGAGGAGGAAGAGGAGGAGGAAGAAGAGGAGGAAGAGGAGGAGGAAGAGGAGGAGGAAGAGGCGCTATCGCAAAAAAATTAATCACGAAATATGCCAGTCGCTGCTTTTGCGAACGGATTACGAGGGTGGGTGATACAAGAACACGCATTTCATTCAGAAACGTTTACATTTATTATCAAAACGTACACCATTTGCGAGAAAATGTGTCATAATAACGTGACCACTTTGTCAGTCTAAGTATGAACCAACTTTGTCAGTCTTAGTCTGAACCAACTTTGTCAGTCTTAGTCTGAACCAACTGTTCAATATATTTACCCACGTACACTAGATTGTCAACTTGTTGTAATTGTTATTCTCCCTTATTCGTGATGACAATCAGTGCGTTTTTGTAGTATATATTGCGAAGCAAATGGCAAATATGTGGTTAAAAGCGGTCGATATTACACAAAAATAGGCTTATCGCCTCCACCGATAACCACTTCCAAATATTAAACTTTTTCAACAGTAGCGTTTGATTCGAAACGCATAAATCACATTTGATTGA
Source organism: Lamellibrachia columna (assembly GCA_963662155.1). Classification (NCBI taxonomy): domain Eukaryota; kingdom Metazoa; phylum Annelida; class Polychaeta; order Sabellida; family Siboglinidae; genus Lamellibrachia; species Lamellibrachia columna. Next base: position 27,009,719 of record OY759275.1, on the reverse strand, counting down.
CAACATCGATAAATCGTTACTGGGCACGTGCGCTGGCAATCTTAAGATGGATGCAATCTGACACCTTGAAACGTCGCTCAACGAAATACTGTCATAAAAAAATTCATCATAAGTTTGCATCATCACAACACTATAGCAGTCCGTTCTGTACGTTGCTTGTATTGAACGTTTGTTGATTCTCATCAACACTGTTGATACACTGGAACCGACCATGAAACAATATAATTACAGTTGCATTACATACTGTACACATCTATAGACAAACCACGTTATTATGGCATATGCATATTATATATAATATGTATATCGCATGTTCAACATCCGTGGACAAGTTAATAACTACCGCTACACTAGTTGTCATTCTGCCGTATATGCAGGTCTGGCCGGCAGCTGGAATGTCCAGTCGGACATGCATTTGTTACGCTTGATGTACGTGCATAGTCATTCACACATTCCAACGCACGCACACACGCACGCACACACGAACGCAGCCCACACATTAATGTGCACACTATCAAACTTACACAATGTAAACCGCATTGTACAGCCATTTAAATTTCACACAATTACACATAATATTGTCTTGTAATTTCACTAGGTTTTTATTTAAAAGTTCAGGTTGTTGGTACTATTAAGCCCGATCCCTGGACTTTGATGACGTCGAAAGGCGGGTTTAGTTCAGTGAAGGTCCGATCACAACGCGACAAAGGCAACAATGTGATTACGACGCCAGTCACGCTGTAACAATGTGATTACGACGCCAGTCACGCTGTAACAATGACGATGACAACCGTTAGTGTCGTGACCGTTTCGAAACCAATTTCCCCCGATGGAATTACATTGTAAATTCTCATTCCGCCGAATCCACCATGGACTGCAAGTCAACACGCTGCTGGCATATGGTGTATGACGCTGACAACATGGTATATGGTACATGAAGTTGACAACATGGTATACGGTATATGACGTTGACAACATGGTATATGGTACATGGCGTTGACAACATGGTATATGATATATGACGTTGACAAAATGGTATATGGTACATGACGTTGACAACATGGTATATGGTATATGACATTGACAACATGGTATATGGTACATGACGTTGACAAAATGGTAAATGGGACATGACGTTGACAACATGGTATAGGGTACATGACGATGAAAACATGGTATATGGTATATGACGCTGACAACATGGTATATGGTACATGACGTTAACAAAATGGTATATGGTACATGACGTTGACAACATGGTATAAGGTATATAAAGTTGAAAACAGCTGACAACAATTGGATACTGTACGAGAAAACATATAGGGACAT
>OY759275.1:26978390-27003390 GCA_963662155.1 Lamellibrachia columna | reverse complement strand
CAGTTTAAGGACAATCATATAGGGTTGTAAACAGTTTAAGGACAATCATATAGGGTTGTGAACAGTTTAAGGACACTCATATAGGGTTGTGAACAGTTTAAGGACACTCATATAGGGTTGTGAACAGTTTAAGGACAATCATATAGGGTTGTGAACAGTTTAAGGACACTCATATAGGGTTGTGAACAGTTTAAGGACACTCATATAGGGTTGTGAACAGTTTAAAGACAATCATATAGGGTTGTGAACAGTTTAAAGACAATCCCATACGTCAAATTCTCCGAGAAACAAGGCCGACAATGGTACAACTAATTGCGTTCTCATCCCAGTATTTTGCAGAATGTTGTAACAATGACACCCGATGCATGCTACGAGGAAAACACTTTTGTTTATTTCGAATGGTCATAACAGACACCGAAGCGAAGCCGAAGTGATATTTTATAATTGATATATAAAAAAAACACTCCTGATGTCTAACTTCGCAATCTCCCGATGTGCAAGTGGCTTCCGTAACCCACGCGTAACCCACTATCCTTGTGTCAGTCTCGATGTTAATGTAACCCATAATGCCTTGAGTGGGTGACGAAGGTTCGCAAAGGCAGAGTAAGTAAATCAAAGAGTTACGCGATGCTTCGACGATTGATTTAGAGCTTCGACGATTGATTTAGAGCTTACACGATTGATTTAGAGCGTCGACGTCGGTTGCAACATTGAATTTGTTACTCACACATTGACATCATAGTTTTTCCTACAATACATGCCCAGGGTCTCAGAGCGATAAGACAAACTGAATTTGACCTAATTGAAGACCCGTTGATTTCTGCTCTCTGTAATATACTTTGGGTTACCTTTTTCAAATAATTAACTCCTGGTTGTTACAATTTAGGACGGTTATAAAAATCGTCCCTAATATAAACCTATTTATTTTTACAGACACAAAAATTCCCAAATTGTCAACGTTAGTCTTCCATCACACCCAGCTCCCTTGCCCAGTGCAGAACAGATAACAAATAATATTTGATACATTCGAAAATGTGTACGCTGTTATATTACGTCTTCAAGTATTTAAGTTTTAATAAAATATTCTTGACATTCATATTTGTATGGTATGCAAAATAGCAACGATAGAAATTAATCTTGATAGGTTTGATTTTTTCCGAACTGATTCTGAAGCAGAATACGTTGAACTCCTCTAAATGTTGAACGGGCCTTTTTAATCTCGGCTAATATGTACCGCTGTTTTATAACGTTTTATCATCATTTATAGGTTCCACGTCGAACATTTTATGGTGTTACATTTATTTCTTTATCTATTTATTTATTTGTAGTTATTTGTTATATTTTATTGTTTTATTTATACGTGTATATCTTTTAATGATATATCTAGTGACAGTGCGATATAGAGCGCCGTAGAACACGTTGTGAATAGGGCGCTATACAACATCTGTATTTTGTATTAATATGATTATAATTATTAAACGAGCATGCGAAAGAATTAATGTCGGATGCAGCCATGAGAAGAAGAAGCGCCACTCACTCGGTGGTCTGACTTGTCCATGCCGAAATAGATGGGGATGAAGGCGAGCCAGACGATGCAGGTTGAGTACATGGTGAAGGCGATGTACTTGGCCTCGTTGAAGTTGGCGGGGATGCGGCGCGTCTTGAACGCGTAGACGGTGCACAGACCGATGAGGATCATGTTGTAGAGCAGGGAGAGCGCCACGGCCAGGTTGGTGCTCTTGCACTGTAGGATCACGGTGCGGCGGTCCGGGTAGATGAGAACAGTGCCAGGGAAGTCCATGCCAACCCACGTGACGGCGATGAGGACCTGTAGGGTGGATGAAGTGTTGTTGTTGTTGTAAATTTACCATATGCTGCATGTAATACAGACATGCAGACAGATATACATACAGACAGACAGACAGACAGACAGACATACAGACATACATACAGACACACAGACAAACATACATACATACATACATACAGACATACAGCCAGACGGACAGACATACACACAGACAGACACAGGCACACAGACAGACAGTCAGACGACATACCTGTACGGAGACCAGACACAGACAGATGACGACTTGAGAGCGTGGACTCGTGTAGCTTGGACGTTTGACCATCGCCTTGATGCCGCGGTTGAAGATGCGCGAGATTCGGTTGGTCTTCGTGAAGATGGCTGCGTAGCAGATGGACAACGAGAGGCCCAGCCCCATCCGAAGTATGGTACACGTGATGGGGCTGGGCTTGGCCACCATGACGAAAGTCATCAGGTAACACGCCAGCAACCCCGCCTGTCGATAAAAGCAAAGCGAAACGTTCAATTTATACCGCGCCCCTGCACCACCCGTGTACTTTCCCTGTGGCAAATATGTTCACATAATCATCAACTTCAAGGCTGAAAGCATGTGATTGGTTAATTATTGGGCCAATGACATTACGTTATGCAAAGGTGGCGGCAATGTGTGTATCAAATATGCAAATTTGCTGCAGCAATGTGGATAAAAATGCCTGTTATTAGGCAACTGTTTGTTCAATGACATTGGCGTATCTAGGATAACGCGGGGGGGGGGGGCACGGGTGGCAAGGGCGGCAAGGGGCAAGCTAAAGAGTTACACCACTGTTCAATGACACTGTTATATCCGCGCAGCGTATTCACGACTGTTCCCGTTATTTTTTGGGGGCGTGGCAACACGGTGTTCATTAATTCTGTCTAAGCCTATCGCAGCCTGCGTCACAAACCTGCAGCATGTAGCACAGCTCGCGGCCGGACGCCATGATGACCGGTGTCCGGTTGTACTTGACGAAGACGACAAAGACGAAGAGCACCATGAGGATGCCTGTGGTCGACACGGCGACCAGCAGGATCGCCCACGGGTGGTCAAATGTCATGTGCTGCACGACGATCGGCACGCACGACGTCTGGTTGGCGTCCGGGTACGAACCGTTGGCGCACGCGCTGCACGTGCGCTCGTTCGCGAGGATCTCGTAGTCCGCGCATTTGATGCACGCCCAGCAACACGCCTCCTGGCCGCGCGTGCTCTTGAAGTAGCCGGACCGACACGGCTCGCTGCACACGGACACCGGATGCTGGAGGGCGCCCGCCTTCCATTTCATCAAGCTCGTGTCCAAGTCGAGGTTACGCAGACTGACGGACAAATATTCGGTATTCGAAATAGTAGCATACGTAGAGGTAAATACAACATCATGTAATGCAGTGTAATGCAATACAATACAATACAATACAATACAATACAATAAAAAAAATACAATGCAATATAATACAATACAATACAATAAACTAAAATACAATACAATACAATACAATACAATACAATACAATACAATACAATACAATACAATAACGACACTTATGTTGCTCTAATTTGCTCGGGAAACCCAAGCGCAGTAGCTCGCTAGGAAAAAGGATTATGCAGTTTTTAATCGGTTGGATCGGTTGGACCAGGAGCTATGGAGGAAAAGCGAGTTTAAGAGGTGGGTTTTTAGTTGACGTTATTATATTTCCTGCTGAAAAATGGATTTGAAGTAAATGATCGAAGCTGTCCGTGCTGTATTAGTGACAGCAGCGGTGGTAGTAGTTGTAATGGTGCAAGTAGTCGTAGCAGTTAAATTAATGATAATAATGATGCAATTTTGTATTCATTATCAGCAAATGATCTTTTCATGGACAATTTTATTTGTTGTTCGGATATGAATAGTCAGTCCGATCTTTGCCCGGCACAGCTTCTCATAGTGTGGAAGCCTGTAACAAGATGTGGTGGAGGTATATTCTGCAGGCTGTTAGTAGCTGTTATCTTTCTGAGCTCTCGCGTTTTGGCTAAAGGTATGTTGGCTTCGAACAACCTAGATCTTATTGGTATGGTCGATCGCCAGCGAGAACATGATCGAGCCTCGGCTTCCAGAGTCGAGTTCACAACTTGTCTAGGTGGATTTGATCATGTCTTCAAACCGTTTTTTCTGCCCTCATTGCGATCGCGCGCGCGTGTGTTTGTGTGCGTGCGTGCGCGTGTGTGTGTGAGTACGTTTATATATATATATATATATATATATATATATATATATATATATATATATATATATATATATATATATATATATATATATATATATGTGTGTGTGTGTGTGTGTGTGTGTGTGTGTGTGTGTGTGTGTGTGTGTGTGTGTGTGTGTGTGTGTGTGTGTGTGTGTGTGTGTGTGTGTGTGTGTTGTGTGTGTGTGTGTGTGTGTGTGTGTGTGTGTGTGTGTGTGTGTGTGTGTGTGTGTGTGTGCGTGCGTGTGTGTGTGTGCGTCTGCGCGTGTGTCCGTGTGCGTGCGTGCGTGCGTGCGTGCGTGCGTGCGTGCGTGCGTGCGTGCGTGCGTGCGTGCAAACGTACATTCGTGCCTGTATATGTATGTTTACTCTCGGAAAGCCAATGCCTTCCTTGTCCACATATCATCCGGAGCTTGTGGGTTTGAATCGCAATATTTTTTAATCTGCTTTTTGTGTGACAGTAATGGCGCTGTGTACAAATATTACGTTGGTATTCGTCGATTCAAAAAGTAAACACTTACCCATCATCCCACGTTCCCAAGGGCACGTACTGATACCGGGCGTCGACTTGTTTCTGGAACTGATAAACGGTGTAGCGGCCCAGAGCGTCTCCGTTGGCGTTGAACTTGATCGGATGACCGGTGGCGCCTTAGAGTGGAGGAGGGAGAAACTATTAATTATTATTATTATTATTATTATCATCTTTATTCGGACTCAAGATCCACAAACATGTACATATTAAACAAATAATAAGTTATAAATAACAGCTAGAAAACAGATTATATTTTGCTGAGATATGAAATCACAGCATTACATTCTTCCTTATTTAAGACAGCGTCATTGTTACAATCTCTCATTACCACCAATTCACAAATAATTTGTGTATTGTCATAGTATGTAGCATTGACACTGAGTTTCTACATTTCTTTACATATGTGGTTAATAGCACTCATAGGCATATACAACAGTTCATGGTGGGTCATGTTATAATTAAACATAATGTTTCTTACATTCTTGCCCATAATGGACCATAAGCAAATGTAATTGCTATATAATTAACAACCATGTGTTCTGTAAAACGTTATAAGCCTATATACCAATGCAACATCTAAGGGTACACATTCAGCAATTAATGGCATTAAATATCTTTGCGAACCATATGGTAGCTTCCATGCCTTAAGCCAAGCATTATGCCACTGTACACACATCGTGTTCACACTGTCACCAAACCACCGGACATTAGCGACAAAAAACAACCACCGGACAATAGCCGTCCATAAAAAAACCGCCGGACAGGCCAAACAACTAAGCAAAAAAAAATAATGAACCAAATAACAAAAAGCAGGACAATTATAGTCATTCAAATGACAACTTAATGGGTAATTGTCAACACGACAACAAACAACATGGCAATAGTCGACCAGACAACAAACCATTGGACATCATATTCGACCAGGCAACAAACCAACGGGCAACCGTCAACAACAACAAAACACGGATACTAGTTATGCTAGGCGTACATGGCAAACGAGTCCCGCGTTTGTGTGATTTGATCAGTGCACATTACACAACATTTGTTGTTTCGATAACATTTTTGAATCGGGTCAACAACGGTCGCGCAGGCCAAATTAACCCGTGACTCGGGTTTTGTTGAGTTGCGAATCATCGTACGTAGCACGACTGATTCATTTAAAGTGGAATAAACACACGAATCGCAACAAACGATTTGAAGTACATGTCTAGCATCAAGCAAACGACGGCACAAAGGTTATATGAGATATAAATTAAGTACGTACTTGTTAAAATTCTGACACTTGTGCGAGGCATTGACATTTATTTGAACACATTATTTGTGGTGAACAAAATCGCGTGACGTTGCATCAATGTTTAAATGTTTACCATATGGAACACTTGAATACATTTGAGCAAATAACATATGACACAAAAAGTCTGGCTCACGTAAAATGTCCTACAAACCAGCAATTGTATCGAAAATATTACAAACCTCATATACAAAAGGTGCAGTAAACTAATTTTACAAGAACATGGGCATAAATCATATACACATGCACACATACACAGATTACCATGCGCATAGACAAGACCTCTTACAAATAAGACCCACCCACACGCAGAAAAGAACATACGCGTGTACGTGCAAGAACGCACGCACGTACGGCGTCGATTGTTTACATTTCCTTTCATATTATAAGCATCCGACATCAACCTTGAAGTATGTTGTAGAGGGTATAAAAAAAGCAGACAAATGTCCACATGTAATACTTCAGTGGGGATATACATAGCGATTTCAAGTGTTTATGAAATAACATACAGTCATACAGGTATACATGCAGAAAGAATATAGTTATACATGCACACATGCATACATGTATACAGGCATACAGGAATACGGGCATAAAGAAATGCATGAATGCTGGAATGCAGGCATACAGGGAAACATTTATACAAGCACACAGGCAAAGAAGTATACACGCATACATGCATACCAACATACATGCGTATAGGAATACATGTATACAGGCATACAGGCATACAGGCATACAGGCATATAGGTATACAGGTATGCAGGCATACATATATACATGTATACATGCATACAGGTATACAAGTATACAGGCATACATATATACATGCATGCAGGCATACAGGCATACCTGCATACAGGTATACACGCATACACGCATACACGCATACACGCATACACGCATACACGCATACACGCATACACGCATACAGGCATACACGCATACAGGCATACATGCATATAGGTATACATGGATACAGGCATACATACATGCAAGCATATAGGTATGCAGGCAAACATGCATACATGCATACAGTTATACAGTTATACCGGTATACATACGTGCATGCATGTATACAGGCATACCTGTGTACAGGTATACAGACATTAATATATACAGGCATACATGCATAACTATATATAGGCATACATGTATACATGCATACATGGCTACATGCATACTGGTACACATGCACACAAGTATACATGCATACATGTACACATATATACATGTATACATGTATAAATGCATAGAGCTATTCAGGCATGTATAGAGGTATTCAGGCATACAGGCATACATGTATACAGGTATACAATTATACAGGCATACGGGTATACAGTCATACATTAATATAGAAACGCAGGCACCCACACGTGTATACATACATACGCACACACATACATATCTCCGTCTCCATGTCTGTAAAGGAATTTAAACCAATATACACACACACATACATACATACATACATATATATATATATATATATATATATATATATATATATATATATATATATATATATATATATATATATATATATATATATATATATATATATACATACAGTATACAGAGAGAAAGAGAGACATAGAAAGACAGAGAGAAATCGAGATAGAGAGAAAGAGAGATAGACAGAGAGAAACAGGTTTTTTCATGGCAACTAACACAAAGTCAGATATACAATAACAATATATGCTTGTATGACATAATACTATATGAACCTACAATATATGTACCGATATTATTTTAAACTATAAAATGCAAATCTAAATAGTTACACCTTGATGTAATCAGCATGTGCAACTAATACAATCATTGTTTTGTTAAGAACACCTTGTGTTCGGGAATATTCTAAGAAGACATCAGCCCAAGTTATATGTCAATTTTATTAATATTATAAAGCAAATGCTAAGTTGCTTTTATATATAGACAAATATACAACTGATCTGTAAAATATTTAAGAACGGTGTCATACCATGCTGCTTGTTTAACCAATATAATTATACGCTTGATAATGTTACATAATGTTGCGTGCTTATATAAATATATGTACATGTACATAGTTACATATATATATATATATATATATATATATATATATATATATATATATATATATATATATATATATATATACATATTTGTATGCTTGCATGCATGCATGTACATATGTATATAATATATATATATATATATATATATATATATATATATATACATACATACATGCCTACATACACACATACTTACACACATACATACACACATACATACATACATACATTCATACATACTTGCATACATACATTCATACATACATACATACATACATACATACATACATACATACATACATACATACATACATACATACATACATACATACATACATACATACATACATGTATGTTTGTCTTACACTTGTATACGTATAAGTTTCATGCTTATATTGACACCCAATGTAGAAGCTGTTATTATTATATTGTTATTATTCTATTCTGCACAATTGGACGAATAATCAATTCTGTCTGGTGCCGATTTAACGCTGTGATTTCTTGGCAACGGTGATAACTTGACAATGTCCACGTTAATTGCAGACACCAGCTACCGCCAACCTATCTTCCATCGACGGGCGATAATACTTTCGGCAACAATCTTCTTGCACTTTTTAGCTGAACGAGGCGTCGAGAAGCAGTTGAGTCGCACTGACGGTGTATATCGACACGTATGGATATTTTTGTATCTAGTAGTGCATTTGTTGACGTATTTTTAAATAAACGTCTGTGTATGTCTATCGAACATATATACGTAGGAAAATATGACGATACTGTCAATCATTATTACTCAAGCTACCGCCATCACAAGCGACTCACCTACAACACATGCACTGTAAGGCTAATGTTGCCAAGCTGTCGACATACACCAGTAGGCAAGACCACATCACAGCCATATTGAAAGCCAATCGATACGGGTTGCTAGTATACCATCCTTGATAATTTAGCTAACTGATCTACAGAAAACAAAACTGGGAGACATTTTCAGTAGATTTAGATACTCAATATAAGACCTGCCATCTTCCTCAACTAACTACGATGTCTTTATGAAGAGGTTGAACATGTCCTCTAGCATCAATATCCTGAGAGGCAGTGTGACGAACTACATCCCGGGAATGTCACAGGAAACACACAAGGGCTACATCAACTGCTACAAAGCAAATCCCTGTGGGGTTAACACCCTGGCAACTGGAGATGCTTATGAACGCCATAACAGATAACCGACGCAATACGTGGCAAGAGCTGATTGATTCTACAAACATGACCTACAGTAGCAGAATAGCATGGAAGACCATAGAGATGTTGGGAAATGACTACACAATAACACATCTTCGATATGAGGTCACAGCTGGTCAAGTTGCTCACCAACTCCTCGTGAACAGTCAAGGACACCCATGGCCTCGTCCCAACAGAGACTGCCAAAGCCTGCTGAAGATGACCAGGCAGATTCTAACGTCACTAGATCTAGACGTTCCCACTTGACATCAAAGTGATGAAACAGCTCATCGGTGGCTACTAGAAGTGTTCACCAACTGCTCGAGTACTTGCAACATGCCAAAGTTGTGGAGACACCGTAGAATAGTGACTATTCCGAAGCCTGGAAAAGATACTGCCAACTCCAAGAGATTACGACCCGTTGCCCTGCTTTGCCACAGGTACAAACTATTCAAGAGACTCATTCTAGATCATATGAGTACCTTTGTGGATCAACATCTCATTCCCGGGCAAGCAGACCTGGAAAATCTTGCACATGCCAGCTTTTGAATTTCGCTCAATTAATTGAGGATGTATATGAGAAAAGGTAAATAACTGATGTTCCCTTTGTTGACCTGTCTGACCCACAATCCCAAGCTAATGTACCTTGGGGTTATCCTGGACCGCACCCTTAGCTACAAACATCATGTCGTCAAAACAAAGGCAAAGGTAGGAGACAGGAACAACATCTGTCCAACTCCAAATGGGGAACAGACCAGGGGACCACGCGAAGTTCTGCCCTTGCCTTGTGCTACCCAGCAGTTGAATATGCCTGCCCTGTATGGGGCTACTCTACGCGTGCAATGAAGATGGATCCAGTCTGGTGACAACGACATTAAAGGTAGACAATATTGAAGTTTATAAGATATTGAATGGCCATGAAAATATTGATAGAATTACTTGTTTCTCACTTCAGAAGGATGTGATCTGGGATGTTTGTCATGGATAGCAATGTTTTAAATCGTGTTAAATACAATATATATTATTAAAAATTCTGGTCAGCGCTTCACGTAACTTGTCCTGCCATTTGTCCTGGTCCTGCTACATGATCCCATGAACACGGCGTTGGTAACTGGTGTCAATTTCTTCTTATGCGAGATCTCTGCCAACCATTGTTTCATCGAATCGTACACATGCATTGCATTTACACGTCAAATACAGATAATGTACAATGTCGGTGTTATACAACATTATTACAAATATACCGGCGTTAGATCAGAAGATGGACATCACTAATTAATTAGTGATTTCGCTTATACTTTTTATTCTACTTCTTCTTCTTCGGGTTACGAGTTGTACCTCTCTCTAAGGCTTATAAATTCGGAGCGTGCGTGCGTGCGTGCGTGCGTGCGTGAATGCGTGCGTGCGGGTGTGTGTGTTCACGTGCTAATGTGCTGTAAGAGAAAAGAGATAAAATGTGTGGGTGAAGGAGAAAAGATGCTGGGTGCGTGTAGAAATGCAAATTAAATAGAGACAAATTGATAGCGTGAAAGTCGCAATATGTATTAATGTTGGAAGTCGCTGTAGCTGCGTCGACTGACAGGTTGATCCAATTAGCTATGGTACGGGGTAGGAAGCGGAATGAGTTGAATTGTTTAGTGACTGGGGGAGCTGAACAGTTTTATAATTAGTGTGCCGAGAGGGTATTGCCAGGGGTATGAGTTGGGGGCTGAGGTCCAATGCTACTATGCCATGTATGGTCTTGTTCAGCATAACAAGCCTGATATCAACTCTCCAGTGTTGACGGCTGCGCGGCTTAGCATGCTAATGACACTGGCTTCACATTCGGACTCAAGTTATTGGAGACATACCGGGCTGCACACCTTTGGACCATCTCTAGTTTTTTATGTGTATATTTGGGTGTATGGGTCCCAAATGGCAACAACCTACTCCAGTCGGGGTTTGACAAGTGCAAGAGCGATATAAGCCCTGATTTTTAAGTGTTGTTGGCCAACTTAGAGATTTCTTTGAAAGTTAGTTATGAATGTGCTATTTTTGCTACACAATCAATATGGCTATTCCAGGTGAGTGTTTTGTTTATGACCACGCCACAATATTTTTAAGTGTTGTTGGCCAACTTAGAGATTTCTTTGAAAGTTAGTTATGAATGTGCTATTTTTGCTACACAATCAATATGGCTATTCCAGGTGAGTGTTTTGTTTATGACCGCGCCACAATATTTTTATTTGCCTCTTTTTCGAGTACATGGTCGTGAAGAGCATAATGTGTGTACCTGATACGGGACCTGCTTAAATAGGACACCACATTCCTGGAGATGGGATTCCATTTGTCAGTCAATTTACATGTGATGGACTCGTCAATTATAATTATTATTATCATCTTCATTCGGACTCAAGATCCACAAACATGTACATATTAAACAAATTGTAAGTTACAAATAGCAGCTAGAAAACAAATTATATTTTGCTGAGTTATGAAATCACAGCATTACATTCTTCCTTATTTAAGACACCGTCATTGTTACAATCTCTCATTACCACCAATTCATAAATCATGTTTGCATTGTCATAGTATATAGCATTGACATTGGTATTTCACATTCACATATACAACAGTTCATGGTGGGTCATGTCATATTTGGACATAATGTGTCTTACATTCTTGCCCATAATGGACCTATACGCAAATGTAATTGTATTTGCTATATAATTATTGAATTGTCTGAAAAGGGTACAGTTCTGTAAAACTTTATTAAGCTATAGACCAATGCAACATCTAAAGGTATACATTCAGTATTTAATGGTATTAAATCTCTGTGCGAACCATATGGTAGCTTCCATGCCTTACGCAAAGTATTACGCCACTGTGTGCACATCTTGTTAACACTGTCATGCCACAGTGACCATAGTTGAGATCCATACAATGCACAACAATACCGATGAAACAATTTGTTTTTGAACACAGTTTGATGTGAACCAAACTCAGACATAAATCTATTTACACTACAGTTAAATGTCTTGATACCATCATACACCATTTCATATTTATAGGTTGTGCTAAGTACATTTCCCAGATGTATAGTTTTCTGACATGTAGAATCGTCGGAACCATTTATTTCAAAATGCGGATCAGCATCCTTCTGGTTGTACACTACCAGTTTGATTTTTGATGCATCGAACAACACATCATGTAGTTTGGCATATTTTTCACACACCTCAATCATTTTTCGCAACCCAGAACTAGTAGGACATAGTAATATAATGTCATCTGCATATCCTGCAGCTCCGCAGAAATGTTGCCCAATATAACAGCCAATACCAAGGTCTCTTAATTTTTCCAACAGCCCATCCACGCACACTCCAAATAGAGGTGGAGACTTAACACCTCCTTGGAGAACCCCATTCTTCACATTGAATTGGTCTGACTGGTAATTTCTGGTGTGTGTACATGTTAAGTAAAAGTCTTACAACTAATGGGCACATACCCTTATCAATTAATTTTTGAAACAACATACAAAAACTCTAGTTTGTTGTTTGATTATAATGGCATCATGAAGCTTACCAATGATGCTGCATAAGGTCAACGCCCTATATAGTTTTATCACAGCTATGATGTGCCTTTCCTTTTTGCTTCTGTGGCACCGTAGTATCTATCAGTAACTCACTTGGGGAGTATCTATCAGTAACTCACTTGGGGAGTATCTATCAGTAACTCGCTGGGGGAAGTACCATGAATAAGAATGCCATTGTAGAGCAAGGTTAATGCTTTAAAAAAAATTCAGTACCATATATAATAAGTGCACATAATAAGAACCATTTCAACGCAATGGTGAACGCAATGGTGAACGCGCAAACATTTTTGAATGAAGCGTGTTATTGCAATGCACATAATATATCCACGGAAGACAGACACATTTTGCGTAGCAGACCCAATGTAATTTATAGTTGATCCAATATATTGTGTACAGTGCAATACTACTATTAATAAAGCTAACTTTGAAGACTATAATGGCATTGATAATGCCATTGATGACAATATTAAAAACAATAATAATAGGAGTAACTCCAACACTACTACAATATTAATAGTAATAATAATTAACTCCAAAACTACCATCAATAATAATAATATTTTATTATTATTATTACTATAACAACAACAATAATAAAAATAGTATGCGTACAGCCATAACGAACTTCCTTTCGGACAGAGCAAAATAGGCAGATAAATTAACCAACGTGACTATAATGAATGACAAAGTACGACATTTACATGTGGACGCTTTTTGGGACATAGCAATCTGCCGGAAGAAGGCCTGGCGATAATTATGAATACTCCTTTGTCACGAAGCCTGCACGTGTTTACGTTTATCTGCCTGATGACGTGTTTCTGTCAGTTGTACTGTTGCCCCTGGGAGCAATTAGGCCATAGAGGCAGACATTGAATGTGTGACATTGATAGATACTGTCAATTTAGCATGTTCAACCTCCTGTGCCATCGCGTCTTAATGTGACTTATCCATTTATCTTCGCACAGCCTCGGGTTGCCCAAGTTATTGGTCTACTTCGATGGAATAAAAGTCGCACTTCGGACTACCGTCGGACTTACAAATTAGGGGATGATGTCGGACTGATTCCAAACCTGGATTACTTTAATTTTTTAACACCACACAACCCACTCGACTCATTGTATTTTATGTTTAGATGTAACGACCGGTGAGATTGAAATATGCATCAGAAGAATGTATTGTTGATGCTGCGTCTTTCAAATATTACCAGGTAGCTTAGATCATGTATTCCTAAAACTAAGTTTAACCTGGGCGTACCTTCTCTGCAGCTGCGATCAAAATCAGGAATGAACTCCCCATCGTTTTAACAGATACCTTCCGCAAAAAAACGGAAACCATTTTTTCTTCGAAATTGCATTGTCACCGTAAATCCTTGGCGATCTCTCGCCCTGATGATCAGTTTTGCGCGCCCTGTTTATGATGCCATATATATATATATATATATATATATATATATATATATATATATATATATATATATATATATATATATATATATATATATAATTATTATAGTCAGCATTTTAAATAGGTTCATGTGTTTCAAAAGTGAACCAGTTTCCTCCGCGAAATATATTAGTTTATTTTTAGTCAGTGTTTGTACTTGTCACATTAGCCCTGCAGCGATTTCATTAATAGCTGTGGAGAAAGGCGAACCATTTCTCTCCCGGGAAATATATTAGTATCACTCTTGAGTGGAAATATGTGTTCAAGGATCGCCTAGGTAATTCGCCCAACGATGCGTGTTTACAAGGAGCCCTTTCGCAGTTAGCGCAACGACGCGCGTGTGCAAGGGGCTCCTTGACAGTTAGCGCAACGACCCGTGTGTACTAAGAGAAAGCGAATGAAAGCGAAACCGAAAGTGGAGAAATCCACTTACCTATGAACGATACATCGCGGATTGTGTGCAGTAACTCGAGACCCGCGATCGGCTTCATTGCTTCACACACACCCTTCCGGTGATGCGCTCTGCACCTGCGCCGATGGAGACGGTCCAGCGCATGCGCCATCGTATACACTGCATCGACGACATAAGGCACGAGGCCCTCTTGAGTGAAGTTCCCCCCGTTGGCGGTTTCTTTACCTGAGGATCATATAATGATAATAATAATAATTATTATTATTATAACAATAATAATAATAATAATAATAACATTAATAATAATAATAATAATAATAATAATAATAATAATAATAATAATAATTATTATTATTATTATTATTATTATTATTATTATTATTATTATTATTATTATTATTATTATTATTATTATTATAACAACAATAATAATAATAATAACAATAATAAGTATAACAATAATAATAATAATAATAATAACAATAATAATTATAACAAAAACAATAATAATAATAATAAGAAGAAGAAGAATGAGTTTCTATAGCGCCTATATCCACAGGAACCTGGCGTCGCAACGAACCAGCATCATTAGGCATAATCACGAACAAGGACACGCAGAAGTCATTATCAGAACGAGGGACCACTGAAGACCTAAGGTGGAAATGCAATTAGGAATAAATACGTATTGAGTTTTTTTCGGAAGGTAGCTATGGTTTCAGATGATTTCAAGGGGATGGGGAGTTCCATTCCAAATCCTAGGCGCAGGGACAGAAAAAGCAGGTTTGCCCAAAGCACGTTTGTCCTGCCTAGGGATGTTTGAAAGATGCCGGAGACTAGCCAAGTAGGGTGGTTGTTGTGTAGATAGAGCACGACATGTAAGAGTGGACAGTGCATATTTAAATTTGATTCGATAAGTAAGAGGAAGTCAGTGTAATTGTTGAAGTATTGGTAGTGGTAGTGAACAAGAGGCTCACCGAGAACAAGCCATGCAAGACGATGTTGTACGCATTGGAATTAAGCATGTATGCATGCATCATGTATGCATGCATCATGTATGCATGCATCATGTATGACTTTCAGTTTGAAAGTGTTATCAGATATGTTTGCTAACATCTTCTCTGATCTCTCGCCCATTTAATCTCAGAAACGTATGACAGAATCAGCCATAAGAATGCGTAGGCCTGGGTTACACGATAATCATTATAATTGTACATCTTATTACAATGTGAGCTGGCTATAGATATATGTAATATAAATTTCAACAATACTTAACTATCAAATTGGTAAACAGCTTTACCGAAAATCAAAACAAAAAAGTGTTACAATGTAAATCAATTGTTTATAATCTACTGTGCGAATGTACATAATTTAATTATTGTTTTATTTCTTGAACAAATTAAACAGCTGATCCATTTGTAGTTGATCTCATAAAATAGTATCTACAAATAAACGTTGTTCTAGCTTCTTGATTAAAGGACATTTAAGCAAATAATGAAACTCACCCCCGATATTGGTACAATCATACAAATTACAAAATGTCTCTCGCCTGTCAATTCCATTATACCTGCTTTGCTGAATCGGCAATCGGTCTAGATAAATGTGATAGTAAAACTAGCCGTCTTTACCACTGACCACGTAGTGGACATTGCATCACGTGTTACAACCAGTAATGTAATAATCGACTGGTAATGCAATAAATTGACCGGTAATGTAATAATCATCCAGTAATGTAATAACCGGTAATGTAATAAATCGTCCGGTAATGTAATAATCGACCGATAATGTAATACATTGACCGGTAATGTAATATATCGACCGGTAATGTAATACATCGACCGGTAATGTAATATATCGACCGGTAATGTAATATATCGACCGGTAATGTAATACATCGACCGGTAATGTAATACATCGACCGGTAATTTAATATATCGACCGGTAATGTAATATATCGACCGGTAATGTAATAAAAACAATGAAGATGATTATGATGACGATGATGATGAAGATGATAAATGGTAATGATGATGATGAATAGGAGGAGAAAGATGAAGATAATTAAGGGTTCATCTTAGTAATGATGACTACGAGGATGATGAAGACAACTACGTCATCATCATCAGCCTCATCGTCCTGCTCCTCCTCTTAATTCTCCACCTCCTTAACATCCTCATGTTCGCACTTGTCATGGCTAGCCATGCTGACATCCACTCGACGTTTACTAAAGCATACTTAAAATAAGATTCTCAGAACGATTCAGCGGCTTGTTTTCTGGGAGGACATAATATTATGGACTGCCGTTTATATATCCTCCTAGATAGCATACGGCAATAATAATAATTGATGTGGGCAAACGGTGGGTTCGAATCAGACAGGGTAGCAAGGAAGACGAAAAGGAAGGGGGGTCATTAAAAAAATAAACATTCATCTCAAATGTAAGGTATCATTTAAACAAAATAACTAGCTGATCGCCTCAAACAAATTAAGGTGTCACATCGTAAAATTAAAATAAAAAAGTGAAGGGAGCATTAAAAAAATTTAAGGTGTCATAAAAAAAATCAACTAGCTGATCATCTCAACAAAATAAGAGATCATATAATATAATTAAGGGTCATATCAAAATAACAATATAACGAGTCATCAAACTGCAAACTTTAGATTTTTTTAAACAAACTACTAAGGAACCATATCATAAAGAAAACTGTAAACATTAATAAGCTGATCGTCACGATAACTTAATGGATTATTTCAACACATCAATGGTGATGTAATAAAATAAATTAGTCTTCTAGAAAAAAGAAGGATGATTTCAAAAAGTGTAAGGGATCATTTAAGGGATCATTTAAAAACTGTCTGAAAAATATGGGATCATCTCATACAAAATAATGGGGTTTCTCGAAAAAGCTATGGGATCACAAAACATGCAAGAGGTCATTAATACTAAACTAGCTGATCGTCTCAATAAATTAAGGGATTATTTAAAAATATTAAAAGGTCACCTCATACAATAAAGGGGTCTTCTAAAAAGTTAAAGGATCATTAAAAAAAGTAAATATTCATTAAAAAAGAACTACCTGATCGTCTCAATAAATTAAGAGATCATCTTAAAATATTAAAGGGTCATCTCATAAATAAAGGGGTATTCTCAAACAAGTTAAGGAATAATTAAAAAAACAGAAATGTAGATTAAAAAGAACTGGCTGATCGTCTCAACGCATTCAGGGATCATCTCAAAACATTAACGGTTCTTCCCATAAAAAGAGTCTTCTAAAAAAAGTTAAGGTTTAATTTCACAATAAATGTAAATGTTCATTAAAAAAGAACTAACTGATCGTCTCAATAAATTGAAAGATCATCTTAAAACATTAAAGGGTAATCTCCTAAAAACGGGTCTACTCAAAAAGGTTAATGAATATGTTAAAAAATAGACATGTTGATTAAAAAGAACTGGCTGATCGTCTCAACACATTAAGGGGTCATCTAATAAAATAAAGGGGTTTTCTCAAAAAGTTAAGGGGCCATTTAAAAATGTAAATATTCATTAAAAATAATAAGCGCCATCTGTCGGAAGTGTGGAAAACTAGTTGTAGAGATAAGCAGGAACTCGCTACGTAGGTTTATTGTCAGCAATGGCGCGGCCCATGAAATACCTTTGCTGTGTGTTCAACAAGCTTTTCCTAATAAACCACTATTGTGATATTGTTGATTGTAGTTGCAAAAGGTTAGTGTGTATTCATTCTTTTAGATGCATAGCCCAACAAAATTGCCTTTTGTTTCCATTTAAGGGATAATCAAGCTATATATAAAATTAAGTGTTACATTTAAAATGTACGACATTAAGAGGTAATCCCCAAAACTAAAGGGTATCTTTAAACCAAAAAACGATCACCTCAAAACGTAAAATAAGATGCTGATTTTTTAGATGACCCTCTTATTACATATTTAGATGACTCCTTAATGTTTTGATGGCCCCTTAAGTTTGTTTTTCGATGACATTTGAGATAACCCCTTAATTGTTTCAGCTATCCCTTATTTTGTTATTTTTACGATTAACCTTAAGTTTCTAATATAATATTACATTGCATTTTGATATTTCCCCTAAGTTGTTTGAGGTGACCCCTTAATTTGATCAAATGATAATCAGGTATTTCTTTTTAAGCATTTTAATGATCCTTAAATAATTGTTTGAGATGATCCCTTAATTAAGTGTAGATTACCTCTTTCATTTGTTGAGGTGACCCCCTTTAATGACCCCCCCTTTTCCTCACCACTCTGTCTGACTCGGTCCGATGACATGCCAACATGTAGTTACTGCCGTGTATTACCTGGGAGGTTATATGAACGGCATTCCATATGTCCTCCCAGAAAACACGCGAGATTCTGAGATTCCTATGTTAATCATACGTTTGTGAACGTCGAGTGGGTGTCAGCATGGCTATAAGGGTGAATATAAGGGTGAACATAAGGAGGATGGCGACGATGAGGAGGAGGAGCAGGACGATGAGGCTGAGTATGACATTATCTTCGTCCTCATAATCGTAATAATGATCACCCTCATTGTTATCATCTTCGTCATCATCATCATCATCATCATCATCATCATCATCATCATCATCATCATCATCATCATCATCATCATCATCATCATCATCATCATCATCATCATCATCACTAAGACCGCTTAATCGTCTTCATATTCTTCCTCATCATCATAATAACCATTTATCACCCTCATCACCACCGTCGTTATCATCATTATTACTATTATCATCATCATCATCATTATCATCTTTATCATCATTAGCATGGTCACTAAGATGACCCCTTAATTGTCATCACCATCATAATCATTTATCACCCTCATTATCACCTTCTTCATCATCATTTTAACATCATCATTATCATAATGATTATCATCATCATTTTTATTACATTACTGGTCGATTCATTACATTACCGGTCGATGATTACATTACTGGTTGTAACAATCGCGTTTGTAGCAGGTTCAGCGCAACGAAAGTTCTGATTTTTAGTCGATTAAAATTAGTATGACATTATTCAACATCTTGAAGACAACACGCATCCAAGGGAGTGGGGTCTCCATATCAACATGTGTGACCTCTTAGAAAAAAGGCCCGTTCACACGAGCGATTAGTTGTAGGATTGGACGGGCGACACAGTACCGCCCAACCATTCGGACAGCTAATCGCTCGCGTGAACAGGCCTTAAGTCCTTATCTTAGACTAGGCTTGATATTATATAGACACATCTTGGTACAAGTCTTGATTGAGGGACCATCTCAAACATCGTTGCAAGACACCGCACGAAATTATATTCATGGGAGGGGATAAACAACTACTTCGTCGAACATCGTATATCGATGTATATTTTTCAAAGACTTACTAATTTTTCGACTATAGTTCATAAGGTGCGCGACCATTAGAAAGGAAGACCTGCGAGTCTGGCACTCGAATTGGCTGGGGAATTTGCAAGGAGACGTCAACGGCCCAATTGAGGCTATGGCGACACAGAAGGCGTTCACAAGGGTGTTGACTTCGATCAGGCATTCAGGGACAATTGTGTTCTGACGGCTGACGTGCCACCTGGTGACTAGGACGTTTAATAATAACAATAATAATTAATTTATATGGCGCCTACTTCCTCAGGAACCTGAGCTCAGAGGTGCAGCAAAACAGAATCATTAAGCATAATCGTGAACAGGGACGCGCAGAAGTCATTATCAGAACGAGGGACAACCGAAGATTGATGGTAGAAACGCAGTTTGGAATAAATATGTCTTCAGTTGTTTTCGGAAGACAGCCATAGTTTCAGATATTTTCACAGCGATGGGGAGTTTATTCCAGACACTAGGCGCAGCGACAGAGAAAGCACGTTTGCCCAAGTTAAGTTTTGTTTTAGGCAGAATAAGTTGTGAAATTGATGATCTGAACTGCCTAGGAATATTTGAAAGATGCAAGAGACTAGCCGAGTAGGGTGGTTGTTGTGTAGATAGAGCACGATATGTAAGAGTGGACATCTTAAAAGTGCCATCGATTTCGTGTCCTGTCGAATATCTGTGTTTTACCTTTAGCGATAAAGGCGTCAGTGTGAGTGCAAAAGACAAAAAACTGCTGGTGTTTGAGTATAATCCCGATTGTCAGTCCAATCGAACTTTGGAGCTAGTATTACATTATTAATGCTTGGCTTAATGTGTACTTTAATGTAGCGACGATATCTGGACGAGACGCACCACACGCGTCACCCGAACTAAATGTCAATTAAACAAAGCATGTGTCCTTTATGTGTCGACCATGTCAGGACCACATTCATTACTGTAATATGAATGCGACAGACACTGTAACTGCTACAATTAAGTGCAGCGTCGGCCGTCCATTTGTACAATTGAAATTGACGACAGCCAAGTGATTACAGTGAATATATCGTGCCACCAAAGCAAAAATAAACGTCGTGGTACAAAACGTCTGCTAATCTATTAACAATCCACATGGCCACGTGGATATTGAAAACCACAATTTAGCATTTAAAATCAGTGACAAATATTAATGAGAAGTCAAGATATGGTCAAATAATAATATAATTATATATAAAATACTTATATTGTGCTAAATCTTCGGGAGACCCTAGCTCGCTAGCGAACAAAAACAAAAGGGGTTAAGCAGTTCATAATCGATAAGCAGTTCCAGTTGTAAACAGTTAGATCGATACGCTGGGGAGCTATGGAGAATAAGCAAGTGTAAACAGGTGGGTTTTTAATTTACGGCGAAACGCTGCTATATTTCCTACAGACCTAACGCTAACAGGGAGTGAGTTCCACAGAGTCGGTGCAACAACTTAAAAAGCTCTAGTTCCGACATTTGTTTTAACACTGGGAACAAAAACTAGATTACAATTAGGTGATCGAAGCTGTCTGTGCTGTCTTGCAGGAGTGAACTGGTTGCTTTGATGAAAGTGCTTGATAGATAACTGTGCAGATCTTTAAAAGTTGCATTTAACTTTAAATTGCTGTCAGTCATCCAGTGGAATGTATCGTGGAGGCAATCCCTGAGTTGGTTTAAGGAGCAATTTGTATCCGAGGTAGCCAAGTTAGTGAAGTTTTGATGAACTTTCCTTGCGTAGATTTTGCTAGACTAGACTTTTAGTATGATATTCAGGATACCTATCTGATAACAAGTCCAACGAGAAACCTATTTTTTTTTGCAATTTATGGTGGGTTCAGTTGCAACAGGCCATAGTATTATATTGACATATCATGTTAGTGAAATTTTTTATACAACACATATCATGTTAGTGAAAATGTTTATTCAACACATATAATGTTAGTGAATTTTTTTCAGAATAGTTCGTTTTCATGTTGATATGATTATGTTTACATGTCCAAACTTGTTTTTACCTTTGTAGAAATGTTCATCGTCTGATAAATTTCGATTTCGATGGCCTCTATCACGTGTCTTCTCCTTCTGTATGACTCCATATGGCCTCTTTCACGTGTCTTCTCCTTCTGTGTGACTCCATATGGCATCTTTCACGTGTATTCTCCTTCTGTATGACTCCCTATGGCCTCTTTCACATGTCTTCTCCTTCTGTATGACTCCCTATGGCCTCTTTCACGTGTCTTCTCTTTCTGTATGACTCCCTATGGCCTCTTTCACGTGTCTTCTCCTTCTGTGTGACTCACTGTCTACCACTTTTACTCCCTCCCATTCTATGAGATGGTTTTCGGTGGTTGTGTGATCTGTGAGGGCGGACGTATTGGTGGTGGACTGTGAGGACGGACGTATTGGTGGTGGACTGTGAGGACGGACGTATTGGTGGTGGAATGTGAGGACGGACGTATTGGTGGTGGACTTTGAGGACGGACGTATTGGTGGTGGACTGTGAGGACGGACGTATTGGTGGTGGACTGTGAGGACGGACTTATTGGTGGTGGACTGTGAGGACGGACGTATTGGTGGTGGACTGTGAGGACGGACGTATTGGTGGTGGACTGCGACCGCTTCCTTTCACTATTCGTGTATTGTTCTTTTGGTGCGTTCTCTACATCTTTCTTGTGTTCATTTATTCTGATCTTAAAAAATCCCTCCCACGTAGGCTGTTCCACAATTCTTACACTGTACTTGATAGACAAGTTCACCCTGTTCTTCCGGTTCTACTTTGTCTTTTGGGTGTACCAACATACGTCTCAGTGTTGAGTGGGGAAGCATGGCTGTGATCACCCCGTATTTCTTCAGAGCCCGATCAACCCTCTCTGAGACACCTTCTACATATCTGATGACAACCTGGTTTCTGAAGTTCTTGTCCTTTTTTCTCTTGTCTGCTGTTTTTCTATTCTTGTTTTCCATCACCTTTTTCAAAGCCCAGGAAGAATAGTCGCACCTTCTAAAGGTTCGTTTTAAGTGTTCTTCGTCTTCCTTCTTGTCCCCTCCTCTGAAGTTATCGTCTCACACCTGTTCATAACGTTCTGACCACTCCTAACTTCTGGTGCCTGGGGTGGTGGGACGTGAAGTTCAGACACTGGTCAGGGTGGGTCTTCTTTCTGTACACTGTGAACTTCACACTGCATTCTTCTTTCCTGGTAACTGTTGTATCAAATAATGACATGCTGTTGTTTTCTTCATCCACTCTTGTGAATCTTATGCTACCTGTGGGGTCGACCGTGTACATATGCTGTTGTAATTCCTCTGTCTTACTGAGTGCAGTAGACAAATTACATCATCCACATACCGCTTCCAGTTCCTTGGCTTGCAAACATCTGGGGCCGTGGCAATGATTTGTTTTGCACCAAATCATCCATGTACAAGTTCACGAGACTACACTTAGCTACACCAAATGTATGCTGGTAAATGTATCATCTAAATCTGAAGTTCGTGGTCTCCAGCACGAATTTCAACAACTCCAAATGTTGTCTACTTTGAGGTTGGTTCTCTTTTCGAGTGTCTTGTCGTTCTCCGGTCCATCCTTGATCACTTCACATGTTTCCTTAATTTGGGTTTTCGTGAACAGTGACACAACATCATATGACACAATATGGAAACGCAAGACGAAGCCAGCGATCAACCGAGACGAGCTTAATTACGAACTTCATCAAGTGACGCCATCGAACGTCATTAGTACTGATGAAGTCGCCTTGATAAGATGATGAACTTTGTACAAAGATAAAAACAAGTTTGGATATGTCAAAATAATAATGTCAACACTACACATCACGATGTTATGGCAATAACGATCAGACTTTGTACTTTTATAATTATGATGATCGATTAAACAAAGTTTTCATAATAAACCACTGGCGTGATATTCTTAAATGTATTGCAAATGGTTATGTTTGTTTGCACTCTTATCGGTGCATATGCCCCAAACCATGTATTTTGTTTCCTTTTAAAATTTCGTTATTTTCAATGGCGTTGTTGTCCTGGTTATTCGCCCCAAACGAACATTGTAACTTTCACTTTGCACATGTTATTTCGGACCTTATCTGTATTTACGCCGCTTGGCAGTGTCTAGCAGGGGCAGTTTGGTTTGGGGCAGTTTTGACCCGTTCCTGTCCCGTTTACCTACCTGGACAAGGGTTCCCGCCACTCTCCCAGTCGAAGCTGCACCGGAAATGCGTCTCCCAGTATTCCCGGAACCAGGGATTCCTCAGGTTGTTAGCAGGGGTGAGACGTTTGAAGTACTCGCTAAAATCTGCAAACAATAGGATATTGT
The DNA here is from genome assembly GCA_963662155.1 of Lamellibrachia columna. Taxonomy (NCBI): domain Eukaryota; kingdom Metazoa; phylum Annelida; class Polychaeta; order Sabellida; family Siboglinidae; genus Lamellibrachia; species Lamellibrachia columna. The sequence goes on along the minus strand of OY759275.1, from coordinate 26,979,083 downwards.
TTACGATGACGAATAACAATGTTGATGTTGTATTTACCCCCTACCGGTATACCGACAAACTAACTAAATACATGCACAAAGACAAACGAACAACAGCAGGATGCGTTGGTTAATAATAATAATAATAATAATCATAATTATAATCATAATAAAACGCCTAAATCCCCGAGCTCAGAGGCGCAGCAAACCATTATCGTTAACCATGATATTACGAACAGGGGTACGCAAACGTCATTGTCAGAGTAGGGACCGCCGTGGGTTTAAAGTGGAAATGTGTTCTCAATATAATTATGTTGTACTCTATCACGTAGACGCACACATATACGATGGTCTCGTGACGGTCATTTCCGGGAGAAGTTCCTAGACTAGACACGATGATTAATTTCTCCCAGTTCATTTTTAACCGGGATATCACTGAATAAATAAATAAACGGTTATAACAGTAATATTACGAAAATGTAAATAATGATTCACATTGCCACTCAAGATGCCACAATGTGAGATACGTTGGACACTAATACGATTCACCTTTATTTACACTGACTGGAAAAACGTAGAACATTGCATAGGGAACATGCACACACGAACGTTCCCAAATTTTACGTCACTACGTCATTGATGACGTATGCTTATATTGCGGAAATACACTCTTTGTAGTCCAACGGTTAGCGCGGTTCCTCTCACCGATATCGC
>OY759275.1:26933390-26970890 GCA_963662155.1 Lamellibrachia columna | reverse complement strand
CTGGACCCTCTGACCAATTATGTTAGATTACACTTGATACAGGATATTAGTAAGTATTAGTAACGTATATATTGACCACCAGCACATTTAATGGGCATATGCACATCACAGTCTCCAGCAGCTATGTGTATGTTCTTCGTGTATGGTGCCATATGTTATACATGACTGGGAAGGTGCATAGTGTCAAACGATGGGACACCGGCGAAGTAATTATGTTATGAATATACTAAACCCATGAATGGCACAACTCCGCCATGAACGAAACAACTCCGTCATCAACGAAATAGCTCCGTCATCAACGAAACAACTCCGTCATCAACGAAACAAATCCGTCATCAACGAAACAACTCCGTCATCAACGTAGCAACTCCGTCATCACTGAAGAAACTCCGTCATAAACAAAGCAGCGTCCACTTGAACGTAGCAACTCCGTCATCAACAAAGTAGCGTCCTCGTGAACATAGCAACTCCGTCATAAACAAAGCAGCGTCCACTTGAACGTAGCAACTCCGTCATCAACAAAGCAGCGTCCTCGTGAACATAGCAACTCCGTCATAAACAAAGCAGCGTCCTCGTGAACGTAGAACTCCGTCATAAACAAAGCAGCGTCCTCGTGAACGAAGAACTCCGTCATAAACAAAGTAGCGTCCACTTGAACGTAGCAACTCCGTCATAAACAAAGCAGCGTCCTCGTGAACGTAGAACTCCGTCATAAACAAAGTAGCGTTCTCGTGAACGTAGAACTCCGTCATAAACAAAGCAACGTCCTCGTGAACGAAGAACTCCGTCATAAACAAAGCAGCGTCCTCGTGAACGTAGAACTCCGTCATAAACAAAGTAGCTTCCTCGTGAACGTAGAACTCCGTCATAAACAAAGTAGCGTCCTCGTGAACGTAGAACTCCGTCATAAACAAAGTAGCGTCCTCGGGAACGTAGAACTCCGTCATAAACAAAGCAGCGTCCTCGTGAACGTAGAACTCCGTCATAAACAAAGTAGCGTCCACTTGAACGTAGCAACTCCGTCATAAACAAAGCAGCGTCCTCGTGAACGTAGATCTCCGTCATAAACAAAGTAGCGTCCTCGTGAACGTAGAACTCCGTCATAAACAAAGCAGCGTCCACTTGGACGTAGCAACTCCGTCATAAACAAAGCAGCGTCCACTTGAACGTAGAACTCCGTCATAAACAAAGCAGCGTCCTCGTGAACGTAGAACTCCGGCATGAACCAAACAACTTCGAATAAAAAACGTCCAGCTCGTCACTAATCTACAACGACGTTTTCTTCGAACTAAAAGTACTAGAAAATGGGTTGGATGTAAAAAGACAACTAATTTCCCTAAAGAACGAAACATTGGTCGAGCAGAACGGTTGCTAACTCTGCAAACAGCAGCAGTCACGTATCTGCCAAGGGCGGGCCTCGTGTTGGCGGAGGAAAGGCGATAAATCAATGTTAGTTATACCAACTTGGTGTGTCGGGTTGTTGTTTTGGCTAACAATTTTATTAGAAAGAGTATTTGACCAAAGCCAGCAGAGGATGTATTCAGAACGGCAACGCGATATGTTCCCGTTAGAGCATATATCACAGGGAACGAACAGAGCAGCCTATATCACGAGCGAAGCTAGATCACGCACGGATGGCTATTTTGATAGCGATGCATAATTAAAATCGGTAGTCCGTTTGCACTTGAATTCTTCCAGGTCATTAAATCAATTCGGCAAACCGCGGCCTTACAAGATCAGAAGTCCTTGCTCAAGTGCGCGATCTCAAGCAGTTATCAAAGATGACCCATCACGTACATGGTCAATAATTAATTTACTGTCGGACAAAAGTGTTGGCAATTAGAGTAAGAGCTGCTAATGTCCGCGTTTTATGAACGTTGTGGAAGCAGCCGCTATACCTCGCTAACTCAACTGTCACAGTCGCTGTCGCCTCCGCTATCAGAACAACGACGTCGCTGTCGCCTCCGCTATCAGAACAACGACGTCGCTGTCGCCTCCGCTATCAGAACAACGACGTCGCTGTCGCCTCCGCTATCAGAACAACGACGTCGCTGTCGCCTCCGCTATCAGAACAACGACGTCGCTGTCGCCTCCGCTATCAGAACCACGACGTCGCTGTCGCCTCCGCTATCAGAACAACGACGTCGCTGTCGCCTCCGCTATCAGAACAACGACGTCGCTGTCGCCTCCGCTATCAGAACCACGACGTCGCTGTCGCCTCCGCTATCAGAACAACGACGTCGCTGTCGCCTCCGCTATCAGAACAACGACGTCGCTGTCGCCTCCGCTATCACAACAACGACGTCGCTGTCGCCTCCGCTATCAGAACAACGACGTCGCTGTCGCCTCCGCTATCAGAACAACGACGTCGCTGTCGCCTCCGCTATCAGAACAACGACGTCGCTGTCGCCTCCGCTATCAGAACAACGACGTCGCTGTCGCCTCCGCTATCAGAACAACGACGTCGCTGTCGCCTCCGCTATCAGAACAACGACGTCGCTGTCGCCTCCGCTATCAGAACAACGACGTCGCTGTCGCCTCCGCTATCAGAACCACGACGTCGCTGTCGCCTCCGCTATCAGAACAACGACGTCGCTGTCGCCTCCGCTATCAGAACAACGACGTCGCTGTCGCCTCCGCTATCAGAACCACGACGTCGCTGTAGCCACAGCCAGCACCCGCCATAACCAACACAGAACCACCACAATAACCTACAATAGCACAACCACAACCACGACTATGAGCAAAAGTAACACAACACACGCGCACCTTTAACCAACAGTTGATCACAGATAAGCTGGGACGTGGCATAGTGAATTTAGGGATCGAGATCACCAGCTCTGTGAGGCGAGTCCGCGACAGGGTTTTCCATTTCCCTGTGTGGGATCTGTTACTTGCCCGGTTGTAGATAACGGAACCATCGGTTGTTGGTGTCTCTTCAGAAAACCACAGGCAAAACTGGGTGAATTAAAGTTTCGAACGAGCGACAGGTTGTTTAAAACCACGGTCGCCTCGATCGACAGTCAGACGTCCTATCAGGCAGCCACCACAACCATCACAACCACCACAACAACCACAACCACCACAACCATCACAACCTCCACAACAACCACAACCACCACAACCATCACAACCTCCACAACCACCACAACTATCACAACCGCCACAACCACCACAACCACCACAACCATCACAACCTCCACAACCATCACAACCTCCACAACCACCACAACCACCACAACCTCCACAACCACCACAACCACCACAACCACCACAACCACCACAACCTCCACAACCCCCACTACCACCACAACCTCCACAACCTCCACAACCACCACAACCTCCACAACCCCCACTACCACCACAACCTCCACAACCCCCACTACCACCACAACCACCACAACCTCCACAACCACCACAACAACCACAATCATCACAACCACCACAACCACAACAACCATCACAACCACCACAACCACAACAACCACCACAACCACAACAACCACCACAACCACAACAACCACCACAACCACCTCGACAACCGCAAAAAGAAAAACACCGTAGCACATCGATCATCGTCAAACATTGACAAGTTTATCAACTCAATCCGCTAATCCACAACGCTACATCATTAATACGCTATAATACCAAGACACGTCAGCAACAAGAATAGTGATCTGTCAAATCCTAGTCCAGGCCTTCACTGCGCCCCAGGGACGCATGCCTGGTTTCGTCGTCGTTACAAAGCGATACATCATAGTAAAAATGACGTTAAACTCACTCTCACCGATTCAATACGCAATCAATTACTTCATAAGCATGGCTTAGCTGTCACGAATAAAACTGCTCAATGGTTTGATGGTGTGCTCGCAACTTTGGAGGAATTAAATCATATTTAGACATCCTTTCATTGTGCTACTGCTATTACTACTACTACTACTACTACTACTACTACTGCTGCTGCTGCTGCTACTGCTGCTACTGCCGCCGCCGACGCCACCGCCACCGCCACCACCACCACCACCACCACCACCACCACCACCACCACCACCATCACCACTTCTACTACCATTACTACTACTACTACTACTACTACTACTACTACTACTACTACTACTACTACTACTACTACTACTACTACTACTACTACTAATAATAATAATAATAATAATAATAATAATAATAATAATAATACTAATACTCTACTACTACAAACAAAACTACTACTAATAAAAGTATTTATGTAGTGCCCGGACGGTAAAGATTGCACCCACGCGCTTCATTTATAGGCAATTATGACTTACAATTGTATTAAAGCGAATGGAAACAATAACCATTCTAAAATATAATCCGTGTAAAAAACCACTACTAACGAGCTTTACACAAGACGCTGTAATCTGTTCAGCATTGTACTGAAAACTACGTTTTTCTTGCGAACTATTATGAAACACGTGAAAGCATTGATTCTCGTTATTAAAATACCGGACTCGAGCCTGGCAGTTGTTCGCTTAGACCACACGTAGGACTGGTCGAACAGAACGCACTACGTCACAGCATTCGGAAATCATTAATTTTAATTGGTTGTCGCAGTAATAAATAGCGGTATTGACTAAACTGGAAAATAATGAGAACTTTCATGAACGATTGTGTCATTAGTCGACGAAAACGCCATCCACGCTTTACCGTTTTTTCCAACGAGACATCTTAAAACCTCCCCCGCTCAAATCGATTTGTTTCCGCTCGTCGTGTTTTATAATCATTTCGGGAAAATCTAACCAATCTAGTAACCACTACGAGAAAGGGGCAAAAGTGGCTCCACCTCTCTATGTGTCTCTCTATTGTGACATGATGCTACTCACATTATCACAATTTACCCGATGTAACGATCAAAGTTAATTTTGTTTTAGGATTTTCACCAAAAAATTACACGCATGCACGCACGGACGCACGCACGCACGCACAGTATAAGTCAGGGATCGGTAACCGTTTCGAATGGAGGGCCAAATTAAAGTTGTAAATAACACGTCCACGAATATGATTTATTATTATCATCAAACATCAACGTAATGTAACGAATATGATTTATTATTATCACGTCTGATTTTGAACAACAGTTGGACTAATATTAAAACAATTCTGTTACATGTTCTTTGCATGCCATTGGGGGCATGTTAGCTAGTGTGACACTGACGCCTGGTGCTGTTGATGCGCCAAAAAGCCCTCCACACCTGTCTGCAGACTTGCCCTGCGAGCCTCGGTACGCCATCCAAGTGTCTGTTTGTGAACTTTGTTCGCGTCTTGCATTTCACGAAGTTCATCTTCACATTCCACTTCCGTTGAGAGCCCTAAGATCAGTGACTCGGTCAGCAAACTCACGTCTCAACAGCTCAATGAATGTTACGAAAGCCTACGTGTCCGGACTGGCTGGTTTGTTTTCCACGAGTGTCGGGAAGTGCACGTTACTCGCATTCCACAATCGCAACTGTGTCTCGAAAACGGAGACAAACTGGAAGAGTTCATTGATCAGTCACACTCGTCTCTGGAGTTGGACAGTGTTCCGTGAGGTCGACTAGAAACGCAAAATCGCGCATCCGAATTCCGGTACTTCTGCAATCTTCAAGGGAAGATTCAAGGGCAGATTCAAGGGAAGATTCAAGGGAAGATTCAAGGGAAGCGAACAAAGAGAGGCTCTATGCGACTAAATAAAGTGTTTAAAATATTGAATGAATATGAAAATATTGATAGACATATTTTTTTCTCACTTAAGAAAGATCGTAGAACCGGAGGACACGAGGTGTCATTAATGAAGGATCAGTGTAGATTGAACATCAGAAAGTACTCGTTCTCACAGAGAGCAATAAATGAATGGAACATATTATCTGCAGATTGTATAACTGCTAGCAAATGAATATGTTAAAAACAAAATTGATATATATCAATTATCTACTAATAATCATTTATGTGAGTAAAAACAATTTTTACTTATGAATATGATTGTGCCCTAGACATCACAAAGAATGAAAAACGGCTGAACTAACACTGCCTTCTCCTACGCCTGATTTATGAGAGTGCAGCCGTCAATCGAATAATATTCCCTCGCGAGTGCCGACGTAGCCGGTCGGGAATTCGTATCTGATTTGCAAACGCGACATCCAACAGGCAATATATCACATAGGTGTCATGGGATGCATGCTCTGAGAACTGTCGCGATGTATCGTATATTGGTGTGTCTTAACGTAATGGCAAACGTTCCATTTGAAATAAAATGTGTCTACGTTTGTTGAGCACAATTGAGCGAAAACAACATGTGTTCATTCTGTGAAATGACTAACTACGGGGAGCCCCGTTAAAATGTGTCTACGTTTGTTGAGCACAATTGAGCGACAACAACATGTGTTCATTCTGTGAAGTGACTAACTACGGGGAGCCCCGTTAAAATGTGTCTACGTTTGTTGAGCACAATTGAGCGACAACAACATGTGTTCATTCTGTGAAGTGACTAACTACGGGGAGCCCCGTTGGTTGTTGCAATACGTTCAGTTATGGATTTTCTAATTTCGAAACATCTGATCGCAGATTTGTGGATTTATATGTGAAGCTCTAAAAGGTAGATTCTTGTCAAAAAATAAAAAGGAAAAAACAATCCAATAATTCCGTATCATCATGAGTTTCCTGTTTGTAGCAATGTCTCTATTATCGTGCCTTCTTAACAGTGACATGATGGTAAATGTCTATTATTAACATGTTTTACTAAGGACTGTCAAAACGAATTTATGCATGACACGTGTTTGCACATGCCTGGTAACTAGTTTAAAGGTGCATCCTAAATTTTTTTTTTAGTTTCAATTCGAATTAATTTTGCAAAAAAACAAATCTACCTAGTATCCACTGCACATGCTAGCTCGTCTGTGCTACTTTTGTATGTAGTTTTTGAGAAATCATCAGACAAACTATTAAATTACTCAATGCTTGTTCAAGCATTAAGTGAAGTGAAAATCGAAATGCTGAAAAATCATGATTTTCACCCTTGATGAAATTTCTTAATGTTGTCATGTGATCGGCGAAAGGATTGGAGTCATGCCCATGATCGGCGTTGACGCACACAGTGGATACCATTCTGGATATCCACTATTTTGATCCTTGCCAGATCTAACGCCCATGATCGGCGTTGACTCACACAGTGGATACCATTCTGGATATCCACTATTTTGATCCTTGCCAGATCTAACGCCCATGATCGGCGTTGACTCACACAGTGGATACCATTCTGGATATCCACTATTTTGATCCTTGCCAGATCTAACGCCCATGATCGGCGTTGACTCACACAGTGGATACCATTCTGGATATCCACTATTTTGATCCTTGCCAGATCTAACGCCCATGATCGGCGTTGACTCACACAGAGGATACCATTCTGGATATCCACTATTTTGATCCTTGCCAGATCTAACGCCCATGATCGGCGTTGACTCACACAGTGGATACCATTCTGGATATCCACTATTTTGATCCTTGCCAGATCTAACGCCCTTGATCGGCGTTGACTCACACAGTGGATACCATTCTGGATATCCACTATTTTGATCCTTGCCAGATCTAACGCCCATGATCGGCGTTGACTCACTCAGTGGATACCATTCTGGATATCCACTATTTTGATCCTTGCCAGATCTAACGCCCATGATCGGCGTTGACTCACACAGTGGATACCATTCTGGATATCCACTATTTTGATCCTTGCCAGATCTAACGCCCATGATCGGCGTTGACTCACACAGTGGATACCATTCTGGATATCCACTATTTTGATCCTTGCCAGATCTAACGCCCATGATCGGCGTTGACTCACACAGAGGATACCATTCTGGATATCCACTATTTTGATCCTTGCCAGATCTAACGCCCATGATCGGCGTTGACTCACACAGAGGATACCATTCTGGATATCCACTATTTTGATCCTTGCCAGATCTAACGCCCATGATCGGCGTTGACTCACACAGTGGATACCATTCTGGATATCCACTATTTTGATCCTTGCCAGATCTAACGCCCATGATCGGCGTTGACTCACACAGAGGATACCATTCTGGATATCCACTATTTTGATCCTTGCCAGATCTAACGCCCATGATCGGCGTTGACTCACACAGTGGATACCATTCTGGATATCCACTATTTTGATCCTTGCCAGATCTAACGCCCATGATCGGCGTTGACTCACACAGTGGATACCATTCTGGATATCCACTATTTTGATCCTTGCCAGATCTAACGCCCATGATCGGCGTTGACTCACTCAGTGGATACCATTCTGGATATCCACTATTTTGATCCTTGCCAGATCTAACGCCCATGATCGGCGTTGACTCACACAGTGGATACCATTCTGGATATCCACTATTTTGATCCTTGCCAGATCTAACGCCCATGATCGGCGTTGACTCACGCAGTGGATACTATTCTGGATATCCACTATTTTGATCCTTGCCAGATCTGAACGACTGAAGTAAATTCTTTCGATGATTTGAAAAAAAATAGGCATTTTTATTAAACAGACTGCGCACATTACTTAAACTAGTCACACGCTATACATCTAGATATAAGTTTCGCGATGGGCTGAATCATTTGAGGAAGCAGCTTTAACAAACAATGGCGATATGTCGACGGTCGACGATGGCCACTCGCAACGAGTGCAACGGACTAATTACTTGCAAAAATAAAGCAGGAAGTAACACCACTGAGAACTCCCAAACATCACCTCAGCATATATCTTGTGCCTTTTCCATGCAATAGTGGATAGGCGCACGCACGCACGCACGCACACACACGCACGCACGCATACACACGTGAACTTTACTATCTATATTCGTATCTATCTTCCCCACAGCATTAATTCAATAATTTATCTAAACTGCATTTCTCACGTATTTTAGCACACTATTGCCATCCATGCATTACTGTAGTTGCCCGTTAAGACAGGATAACATCGCAATCGAGACCGTATCACGGCCATCTCGCTTTCTTCATGTACATATTCGGCTGATTTACCGCACAACCTATTAACTACGCGTCACCCGAGATCCCCAAGTTTGTCAAAGTGTCGTACTAATGACACACTACGACGCGATCACGCTCGACTGTGATTTGAAGTAGTGGTCACTCGGGACATCGAGTTGACACGTTCACTGATGAAAGACGGCAGTTGCGACCGTCAACTCGTCATGCGAACTCATTACACGGACTGACGACCAGCGCGATACATGCAACTCGTCATAGAGAAAGGCGTTACCAGGCATTAGCGAAGGCGAATAATGCTGCTTCCGAGTACCTTGTTTGTCGAAGACATGTTTGCGTTCGATGCAGCGCAACCGGAAGCATAACCACACATTTAACGTGACCTGCATGTTATTACCGGAAGCATAATCACACATTTAACGTGACCTGCATGTTATTGCTTAAGGACTGGATAACGCGCTATATAAGAACGTACCTTTCTGCTTATAATTTGGTATATTTTCCCTGACAACAATTATGATAATGCTGCTATCATTTTAGAACTTGTTAAATTGTAAAATACACATATATATTTTACCTAAGATTAAGTATTTGGTTGCCGCCACGATGACCAGTAAAGTGAAAGTCGCCAACTCTCGCTCCCTTTTTACTTTCGATTTCACGACTCGTAAATGCGAATGACTAATGCATCGAACGCTATCTACAAATCGTGAACTCGTAGTCACAGTAAGTACGAGCTCACTAGAACGCCGCCAAAACACCTATTGTGTACGTGCAAATGAACTACAAGAACGTACACAATGGGATCCTACATTTGTCCTAATCATCGTGTAACACGATTGAACGAATTGAGCCTGTAGAACTCCTAAAATATCAATAGGGCACAGGTTAGCTATATAAAGGTCTTATCACATTAATGCAGGAATTACATGGTGACAATATTATGACGTTATTATGGTTATTTTATGTTGCTATTTTAAGAAGTTTTACTTGCCATATATCGTCATCGCTCGATCCATTGCTACTGAACAGTCGATAATCTGCTCCCAGTGTTGTCTGAAGTAGACGGAACTCTCCCGGGAGGACGACGAAAAAAAACAGCATTACTATGATCATCTCCTCGCCTCGCAAATGGTCACTTTAAAGAGAGCGATTCTCCTGTAATGGATTCGTTGAGTGCCCCGAGTCTTGGAAGTTCGCATTTATTCCCATTATCCGATATCAGCATACACAGGATGGCTGAGAATAGAACCAGGCTAGCTGCAGTTCATAGTTCCTTGTTGTTGTTAAAAAAGCCACTTGAGAATCTTCTCCGACAAATACCAGAATGTAACATCAGCAGCCTAGGTACGGAATCATGTCATCTTAAAAAAAATTTCAGTTTTATACAGCAATTTTTTTCAAACAAACATGTCTTTGTTATTTTTTGTCACATTCAGGACCTTCGCCGTATTTGTCCACACGTGTCTCCTTCCGTTGCCAAAACACGTGTCTTCTTCCGTTGCCAAGATACGTGTCTCCTTCCGTTGCCAACACAACTGCAACTGCTCTTGTTATGAGTATACTCGACTATTGCAAATCCCTGTTTCACAATATGGACTTTTACTTTTATCTAAGCAACCGGCATGTTTACTTTCACTACTTTTCCTGCAGAATTTCGATAATCTAGATCTGGTCTACTTGTTGTTCCCAGTGTTAAGCAAGAACCTAGTAGATCATCTAGATCTGGTCTACTTTTGTTCCCAGTGTTAAGCAAGAACCTAGTAGATCATCTAGATCTGGTCTACTTTTTATTCCCAGTGTTAAGTAAGAACCCGGTAGATCATCTAGATCTGGTCTACTTGTTGTTCCCAGTGTTAAGCAAGAACCCGGTAGATCATCTAGTCATGGTCTACTTGTTGTTCCCAGTGTTAAGCAAGAACCTAGTAGATCATCTAGATCTGATCTACTTGTTGTTCCCAGTGTTAAGCAAGAACCTAGTAGATCATCTAGATCTGGTCCACTTGTTGTTCCCAGTGTTAAGCAAGAACCTAGTAGATCATCTAGATCTGGTCTACTTGTTGTTCCCAGTGTTAAGCAAGAACCTAGTAGATCATCTAGATCTGGTCTACTTTTTGTTCCCAGTGTTAAGTAAGAAACCGGTAGATCATCTAGATCTGGTCTACTTGTTGTTCCCAGTGTTAAGCAAGAACCCGGTAGATCATCTAGTCATGGTCTACTTGTTGTTCCCAGTGTTAAGCAAGAACCTAGTAGATCATCTAGTTCTGGTCTACTTATTGTTCCCAGTGTTAAGCAAGAACCTAGTAGATCATCTAGTTCTGGTCTACTTATTGTTCCCAGTGTTAAGCAAGAACCTAGTAGATCATCTAGTTCTGGTCTACTTTTTGTTCCCAGTGTTAAGACAAACCCCGGAACTAGAGCTTTTTTCAGTTGCTGCACCGACTCTGTGGAAATCACTCCCTGGTAACATGAAGTCAGCAGTAATTATAATAACCTATCGGCGTCACCAGATAATTACTGATGTGCGTTCTGCGTTTAGCAAACATAGACGTGTATCGTGAAATAACTGAGATAATTACACGGGTTTTTCACAATTTCATCAACTCGGTGCTGATCGATCACGTAGAGCTAATGTAACGAGCATGCGTGATTGCCTGTTGTGGCTAACCACTGCAGGGAGTGACACCTTGGATCCCCTGGGATGGGTTAAAAAACAAACAAACCCCGTACATCCATCAATGCTTGCGCTTCAACAACCGTGCTGGCACGCACGCACGCACGCACGCACGCACGCACGCACGCACGCACACACGCACGCACGCACACACGCACGCACACGTTAAAACGGATCTGTAAAGTCCCCAGCTGCTCAAGTAATCGGAAGTAGACAATTAATATCGCATTGCTCAGGTGATCTTAATGTTACATTCGACCTTCACACAGGCCAGAATGGGCGGGTCACGCTGCAAGATATCGTTATCGGAAATGAACCGAAATTAATTCATGAATATGTTTGATGATGCGCATATATTTGTTACTTCGGATAATATCCGCTTATATATATATATATATATATATATATATATATATATATATATATATATATATATATATATATATATATATATATATATATATACAGACAAACGAGAAGGGTCAGCGAATGTAAGTAATTGTAATTACTGGTATTAATGATGTCGCAACGAACGGTGGTCGCGTAGGTCTCTGATTAGACCGACATCTGTTCGAATAACAAGCCATTGAACATGTAATGGACAGTCGTTAGATCGTAGCAGAATGTAGGGTTGTCATTATATCAACGTTATCCCGCAGCGTAAACATACTGAAACAGGCCATTAGACATGTAACTGACAGTCGCTAGATCGTTGCAGAATGTAGGGTTGTCATTATATCAACGTTATCCCGCAGCGTAAACATACTGAAACAGGCCATTAGACATGTAACTGACAGTCGCTAGATCGTAGCAGAACGTAGGGTTATCATTATATCAACGTTATCCTGCAACATAAACATACTGAAACAGGAGATCGACAATGTTGGATCGGTCCAACATCTTTCATATCTCGGGTTCCCTTTGACAGCTTAGTTTTAAAGTTCTCCGCGGTTTCTGTGTAACTGTTCCTGTATCAATACAACTATAATGAAAAGGATCTACATGGTATTTATGGTATTGTCTTGTTAACTAATATGTTTTGTCCACTCATTTTATACACAGTATTTGATCGGCAATTGTGTTTGATCCGGAATATTTTCACAAATCCTCTTTATTTACTGACATCGAACGTTTCGCTTGTTAAGTACATGTGTACCAGTAGCCTTGCTTCAACTCGAGGTTTACCACATGGATTAAGTCGTAATAAATTCCCCTTAATCATGTAAACGTTAAGTTTGATTTAATAATACAACTATTTAATGCCTCCGTATATATGCCAGACGAAACTATATACTCCATTGGCCCTTGTGATGTGGACTGATGTCCTGTGAAGTACCGTCCATAATCACGGCGTCGATAATACAAGTGTAGTTTTAGATGTGGACTGATGTCCTGTGAAGTACCGTCCACAACCTCGGTGTCGATAATACAAGTGTAGCTTTTGATGTGGACTGATGTCCTGTGAAGTACCGTCCACAATCTCGGCGTCGATAATACAAGTGTAGCATTTGATGTGGACTGATGTCCTGTGAAGTACCGTCCACAATCTCGGCGTCGATAATACAAGTGTAGCTTTTGATGTGGACTGATGTCCTGTGAAGTACCGTCCACAATCTCGGCGTCGATAATACAAGTGTAGCTTTTGATGTGGACTGATGTCCTGTGAAGTGTCGTCTACGCTCGCGGCGTCGATAATACAAGTGTAGCTTTTGATGTGGACTGATGTCCTATGAAGTACCGTCCACAATCTCGGCGTCGATAATACAAGTGTAGCTTTTGATGTGGACTGATGTCCTGTGAAGTATCGTCTACGCTCTCGGCGTCGATAATACAAGTGTAGCTTTTGATGTGGACTGATGTCCTATGAAGTACCGTCCACGCTCTCGGCGTCGATAATACAAGTGTAGCTTTTGATGTGGACTGATGTCCTGTGAAGTGTCGTCTACGCTCGCAGCGTCGATAATACAAGTGTAGCTTTTGATGTGGACTGATGTCCTGTGAAGTACCGTCCACAATCTCGGCGTCGATAATACAAGTGTAGCTTTTGATGTGGACTGATGTCCTGTGAAGTACCGTCCACAATCTCGGCGTCGATAATACAAGTGTAGCTTTTGATGTGGACTGATGTCCTGTGAAGTGTCGTCTACGCTCGCGGCGTCGATAATACAAGTGTAGCTTTTGATGTGGACTGATGTCCTATGAAGTACCGTCCACAATCTCGGCGTCGATAATACAAGTGTAGCTTTTGATGTGGACTGATGTCCTGTGAAGTGTCGTCTACGCTCGCGGCGTCGATAATACAAGTGTAGCTTTTGATGTGGACTGATGTCCTGTGAAGTACCGTCCACAATCTCGGCGTCGATAATACAAGTGTAGCTTTTGATGTGGACTGATGTCCTGTGAAGTACCGTCCACGCTCTCGGCGTCGATAAATGTGGGGACTTAATACAAGTGTAGCTTTGTGTGGCCATTTTTTCTGAGAGCATGGACGGTAGATCACAAGGCAAGTCCCCAGCAAAATGCTCCATGGAACTTGTTCAAAGCAAATGATTGCGTACATACGTTGCGATTCCGTTGCTAACACCGTGATTGTGCACTGATATAGAATAAGTATCTCGTGCGTGAAAGAGAACAATTCACAAGTCGTCCGCGATTGAAGCTTGGACTGTTTCTTTAAGTCTGTATGACCAATCAAGCTGTATTCACACGTGTGTACATAAAGTATAATTAAAATAAAACAAAAGTCATAGTTTGGGGCAATGCACCTAAACTACTTGACAAGATCTGACCATTTACAATTACAATCAAGTATATCATGCTAGTGGTTTTCTCAGAATGCGTTCAAAAAGTAGGAGATTCTGGTCAAATCTCAGTTTCCTTGGCGGCTGACACGTTGACCAGGGCGACCAATTAGCGCCTGGCGGTTCGTGGAAATAGATGCAGATGGGCTTCCGCTGCGAAGGGCCGGCAGGTATACACTGAAGCAACGCAAACTATCAATCGGGAGAGCTGCTAAGTCAGAACGGGAGAAGTTAAGTAAACAAAGTTCACAAAATGTTGCATAAGTTGAGTTTGTAGTTGTAGTTATAAACGGTTATGTTTTGTTAACTCGTATGGGAGCATAGGCCCAAAACCATGACTTTTGTTTCATTTTAATGTTAACAAAATCATGACAACGTGATAATCATCGTTGTCGTGTCGTCATCATCCGCGTGTCGCAGCAACCAAACATTTAAAATAAGATATTTAACCTGATCATCGCAGAATGAAAATAAGTTCGTCCATAAAAGGTTAAGGAATTTGCCGTTAAAACACTTTCAACAATAAATTCACGATCACACATGTGTTATGTAAAAGTGAAATCGTGCGCATTGCTTTGAACTTTGGTATTTTTGTACTTGACTCTCCAGGGATAGCGACATTAATTAGAGGTCGAATTATTCAGTCTCCACGGCATGCTGTTAGAATTATTCACAGGCGCGGCCTTGTGATATTTTGAACACTAATGTCTAGGTGTGTGGTTACGAGACAGAATGTGGACACTAATAATACAAAACGACAGCGAGCTCGTTTATTGTTCGTCCAACTTCGTGGCGAGACCCACACTTCGCATCAGCAGTTGGCGCCTGCGAAACGATCACTCAAAAGTTAATCATGAGACGGATGCGTGTCAAGAATATTCACTCCGTGGTTCGGTGACGTCGTCGTGATGGGAGTGCAGTCGCTTGTAGGAGGACCTCCTGCTAGACTGTCGCCCACTGGAGTATTGCAAAGACGTTATCTAGGAAGTGTCTGTGTTATATCCGGAACACGTGCTGATGTTACAAGTGGGTAATCGTATTGCTGAACATTGTCAATCTCCATCGGACAGTAACCTACCAGATAATCGCCCACCGACCGTCACTCTCCAGACAGTTTATAATAAAACAATCACCCACCAAACGATTGTTCCTGTCAATCAACACATCAATGCGGTAATATTAAAACCAACAAACTATCATGAGTCACTGTATTGTACTGATTAGCTAATCTATCTTTCATGCTAATCTATCTAGATTAGATTAGCTAATCTATCTTTCATGCTAAGAGTCCCCCGTTGAAACCCCGTAGATGCATGCCAAACTGGTTCCTAATGAGACATTTGAACATCTGATAAATATACCTTATACGCGATTTATTATACCAACAATGGTTATCATGCGTGAATCGTGATATGATCTGGCCAATTATTATATGTATATATACATATTGATATATGAAAAGCGTTCGCTTATTGCGTAATGTTTCGTCATCAAAGGTCCTTGTATACTTCAGCCATACAGTGTATCGTTTGGATCTAGATGAATCTTTATTCTCAATAAATAATATAGAAACCCACGTCATATTTGATTAATGTGTCGAAAATGGTACGGTCAGTTGTGTGGTGAATGAACCGGGCTAACATTGTTTTCTTTTCTTTACAAACGCATCAAATAATGCGCAGCGCGCATGACATTCGAAGTGCCGTGCTGAACGTTGCGCTCTGAAATCTGCTAATGACTTCGTAGAAATAACATCTACATCGTATTGTATACAAGCCATAATTATTAATCATTACCGAGCTCGAACATCTTGGCTTGACGACTATGATCCTGCAATGACATCGTAGTAGATCTTACAGCTGTACCGGAGCGCAGCGATCAATACGGCTCCTGGCAAACCGGGCAACGAACTCGGTGTCGCAACGTCGCTAACACGGGAATAGACGGACCGGAATTACGCGGTAACGACAATATAATTAGTACGTTTTCACCTAATCTGCGACGGGAAGAACACAGCGGCAGTAATTTGGTGGGTTGAAGTCCCGATTGTTATTGCCAACCAGGCGAAATTAGCCTGGCAACAACAAGAAAAACAGGAAAACACCCAGATGGCAAGTAGACAAGGAAGTCATTGGTTTATCGAGAGTCCACCGGTTCTTCATTTATATGTAACCCTCCCTTCCGAGAAGGCTAATCGCTGCGATTTCAACGAAATAGTGCGCTGTGTGTGGATCGCATTATAAAATGTAACATGTTACAGTATGAATAAAGTACACCGTGTAAACGTAAGGCATTTTTTAGAGCAAAACATGTTATCCTAACTTGTCATCAAACTATAAATAAAGCAAGCAACTTATGAATAATTTATAGTTGATAAATAAGTAAATACGTCTTTGTTTACTGCTAGTGTCGCTGAAATGGATAGTCCGAGTCTGAATGGAGTGGGGAACGCCTTAATCATTGAACACGGACTATACATTGCGTGCAGCCTTCTCTGTGTATACTATCGCCATTGATGTTTCACTCTATCACATTCTACTTACTTACCATTAGATATGTACATTGTAAATAACATATTATGCATTGTGTCATGTGACTTTGCCGACATTTCTCTGAATATTGCAACGACTTGAGATTTATTCAGCGTTTCTGAATAGAATTTATATAAACAAAAGTTATAAATATTATCATCACTATATTGGTTCTGATGATGATCACTGTCCTCGGGTTTCATCGGTGGCTCTTATGGCTATGCATCTCTCTCTCTCTCTCTCTCTCTCTCTCTCTCTCTCTCTCTCTCTCTCTCTCTCTCTCTCTCTCTCTCTCTCTCTCTCTCTCTCTCTCTCTCTCTCTCTCTCTCTCTCTCTCTCTCTCTCTCTCTCTCTCTCTCTCTCTCTCTCTCTCTCTCTCTCTCTCTCTCTCTCTCTCTCTCTCTCTCTGTCTCTCTCTCTCTCTCTCTCTCTCTCTCTCTCTCTCTGTCTCTCTCTCTCTCTCTCTCTCTCTCTCTCTCTTGTACTTTTTCTAATCCTTTTCTGTCCTTGTGGATGTCTGTATGAGTCTGTCTGTCTGTCTGTCGTCTCTCTCTCTCTCTCTCTCTCTCTCTCTCTATCTCTCTCTCTCTCTCTCACACACACACACACACACACACACACACACACACACACACACACACACACACACACACACACACACACACACACACACACACACACACACACACACACACACACACACACACACACACACTCTCTCTCTCTCTCTCTCTCTCTGTCTCTCTCTCTCTCCCTCTTCTCTCTCTCTCCCTGTGCCAATGACAAAATGACTTAAGGAAGTTAACAAACTCGAGGACACGCAGTAAAGTTAGCAAAGGAACATGGTAGATTATATTAGATATAGGAAAGTATCCATTCTCACAGAGGGCGGACGATAAATGAGTGGAATACATTATCGGCTGATTGGATAAATGCTAGCAGCGTCAATATGTTTTAAAAACAAAACTGACAAATATATCAGAAGGCGGGTTAGACATAGATGAATATTCTTTGGACTCTCGGTAACCCAATTGCTTCCTTGTTCACTCGCCATCGGGGTTGTTTACTCTGCGTGTCAATCTTGTTAAACAGTTCTTTATGGTCAACCAAAACTACAGCTGGACATCATATACGTATGGCTACACACATCTCGAACAAGATTCCCTTGGCTGACCACACCAATGACCTCGGAGATCAAGAGGTGCCAGATAATCATCGTGTATTGGGTAAGCTTAGCAATAAAAACAGAGATGAACATTCACATGGTGGATATGTAAAACATGGATGGCATGGAGAAGATTACGCGTAATCCAAAGATTGCTCATGCATACGTGCATTTTACCAGAAAATAAGAATGTCAGTGAGACACATTTAATATTAATGACGGCAGTGAATTATTTGACTCTTGTAAAATAATAGAAATAAAGGAACGTTTCTGATCTCCTCGATTAATACAGTCATGTTACCTGTCGTGGGTAATGGAAGAGGACCTCCGATCAGAACTAAAACAATACAAAAACCGAAATAACCAAAATAAGAGTGATTGGTCCGATGTCGAGGTAGTTCAAGGGAGCCCAGGAGACATGAACTGGGGAGAAAACAAATGAATTACACATTAATAGCGAGAAGATCAATTACGAGATAACTTTTTTATTTATGTCCATCGAACACGATCATATATAACAGGTGAGGTCTTGTACAGCGCTGTATCCTGTCCTTAATTCCCGTACCAACTCGACTACCTTGGGAAGCGTTCAGCCCCGCTGCAATTACGGGGCGAAGACTACTCGTTCACATATATCCACCACTATATGTGACCAGGTGCTCATTTATACAGCTGAGGCCGTGTGGAGCGAACGAAATTGCCAAAGCTTCGAAACGGCAGCAAGAAGGTTTGAACCCGGGTTCAATGTTGTGACTGACATATAATATGGAGATATGGAATAAGCATAGGGTAAAATATATTATGCTGCATTGTTGATATATCTACAGTGTCGCAGAATAACAACTTAATGAGTCCGTGAAGACAATAAACGTGCGAGTCGGGTTTATGAAATAACAAAGACAATGTGGTCCCAAACACAGGAAAACAAACATCAGACAGGAAGAAATGACATGTCATGTAATGGGCCTTTGCTGGTCAGTAGGGGCAACGTTGAGGAAGATGCTGGGACAAATATTACAGAACGCAACAGATGCTGCTCACTTAAGTGTGAAGAGTAAAATAAACAAAAAATCGCCACACAAACTGTGTTAACTCATGAGGGTGGGAATAGAAAAGCCACCGATCGATCGTTCGTGATAGTGAATAATTGATAATTTCGACAAGGGAGACGTTCTGTGAGTACTGGATCGTGAGCCAGCTTCTCGTTACGAAGAGATGGATTTTGTAGGCGGTTTCAACAGGAAAATCCTTTCAATGCCTCTTAGTAGCTAAGTAGGCCCGCGATACGTCAACCCCACGGCGGTGGATGACAGTGAATTTTAAGACGTAGACGAGGCGGCCGGGCGGCGCACGAGAACGACAGAACATTAATTAGGCAAACTCTTCCTCACGAGAACAACGTAGCATTATTTAGGCAAACTCTTCCGCCTGTTCTTCCAGTTTGCTATCCATAGGCGCACGTCCTGCCGGCCGAAAAAGTACACCTTCGAAGCCAACTTTGTAAATATGCGATGAACAGGACAATAAACACGTATTTCACATCCGTGTGCATTTTTATATGTATATCACTTAAGTTACGTGACAATGACCATAAATATTAAATTATGACGTTTTGTGATAAAAACTGCAACATCACGTGATGTCGTGCGTGGGCTGATTTAAGAAAATATCGCCCACTACTCAAGATAAACGTATTCATAATCAATTATTTGGAGCCTACTACTATTGCTGCTTGACGTCAATATGCAGATGGTATGTCACGAAATGCACATGTGAAACGGTTAGTGCGTGTTTGATTTAAATCTTAAGTTATTACTACCGACACATATATGTGGCTGGCCAAACAGACACGTTAGTTTTCAACGCCCTAGACCGCCGCCTCCGCGCAGTGTAAAGTAGCGACGATGTCTAAATATTATTATGATCAGTAGAGGCAACTGCAGTATCCAGGATCCATTCGCCATTAATGAGTCCCTGGGAAAGTGAGCTTTGTTTGTGATGTATGATATTCCTAGCATTTTCGCATGTGATAAATGAGTTACCGCTGCGTCGTTTCTTTCAATAGAAGACAACGGACAAACGCTGACCTCTCGCTGACCTCTCGCTGACCTATCAACACAGTGGCAGTTTTGCAGGACGCATCAACTTTTCAAAATCAGTCGCCTAGCTGGGTCGAAATTCTGGGGTATCAGCCACTGTCGCCATTGACGTCACCTACACAGCGTCATTACAAACACAAACTATGCCATCAACACCAGATGGGATGCTGTTTACAGACAATGTCCTGCACAAAAATTGGCTTACATTAATTGGCTAGAGCACCACTTCATTCAAACGTATTCAACTGCATTCCGTAACAGAATCAATTTAGGGACCAACTAAGTTTTTACGCTGGATTCTCCGTCGAGGATCTCAATTGGTTGAGATAAAAGTGCGGCTAAGCATCCACCCGTTCATCGTAGAATTGGATATATTTAATTAACAGGCGATACTGTACTGGCTACCCAGGTGCCCGTCGTAATCAAATAATCCAGCTGTATGCAGATGTAATCGTATCAATACGTTCGGAGGTACTGATTGCACCAGGTGCGCTCTAGCGTCAACGCTATGTGCAGCGACGCGTGACTAATATGGAAGACGCACATTGTGCAGCGGCGCGTGACTGGTGAGAAGATACGCGATGGTAGTGAGAAGGTGCAGGTATTTCGTTGTCGCTAGAGGTGACACATATTTATTTATTACTACAAATACAAAACGAATGTAGCCGAAATATCATAATTAAACATATACCCAACAATGGTATTATTGACTTAATAAACCAAAATATTGAGAAGTTGAACATAAAAACATATGTAGGTTTTGTGGTTATGATTCAATATTTAACAAGAAGATTTAACATTATTTGCCATCCAAGCCAAAGGCCTAGATGGCAAGTGGACAAGGAAGCCATTGGCTTATCGAGAATCCAACAATGTTCATCTACGTGTAACCCACCCTCCTGAGATATGTGTCAACCTTGTTTTTATTCCAACAAAAGTAATCGATTTGGTATCAGCATGTAACCAGATTCAATAGTTAGCATCAATTAAGCATCGCAAACTTGATTCATCGTATGAAGAATGGAGACAATGACTTATTTGCAGTACGTAAACACGTGTAAACACATGTTCCAAGAAAGGAAATGTATTATGGACATCTTCCTTGTTCAGAGCAGTTGTCATTGTTTTATCACAATCCCCGTGGTGCGATGTGTTTTCCCACAAACGCATTCCTTCCCACATAATAGTTATTGGCCGGGTGTTAGGTTATCGCTAGTCTCTGATAGCAGCCGTTAACAGAAAAGCGGCATCATGTGTGATTGAGCCGTCTGTGCTGCAGTTCAGCGAACATTTAGTAGACGGAGTTAATCAATGCTTCCTTGCGTCACTATCGTTTTGATAAAAAAGGAAGTAACACGCCTATTAACCACTATACCAACGTATAGGTTTCTCGTAAACGATCACTCACCAGGTTAATTTGACACAATCTGCCGTCACTTCAAAGAGGACTGATGAAGACATACCGCGGATCAATGAAGCAATATTCCTGGTCCCAACAAACGCTGGCATCACTTTCGTCACCCGTCAAACGCAGAATGTTATACAGTCCATGAAATAATGGTCATGCCCTCGGTCATCTCAATGCAGATAAATATGTGATTAGCTCGTTATATATATAACTGTTTTCATGGATATAAATATGGGTAAAATAAATTCGGTCTGCCTCTTTTTCGTATCTGCTTCTTTTTCTCTCTGTGCAGTCCAGGCCGCACCCGGGCCGTGCACTGTTCAAAGGAAAGTCAATATCGCGTGTAAACGATTATACATAATTAATATAAAAATGACTGTATTTAGATATGTACCGGCACTGTAAGCATCAGCAGACTGGACGTAAAACAGGACGAAAGACGGGAAATTTTTACGATGATTCTAAATGGAATGAATGAATCTAAAGTGATCAATCGATCATATATCTGAAGTTGCTATGTAATCAGTCCATAGCATGAGTGGGTAGCGACTACACATCTGAAACGATTAGCCGATAGCTACCTGCTATGATTGACTAACTAAACTAGGTAGCTAACTAATTAACTAACTAACTGAATAGCTTATCTAATATGCTATACTAAATGTGTATGTATGATGAGCTTATATATATATACACACACGTGCGTGCGTGCGTGCGTGCGTGCGTGCGTGCGTGCGTGCGTGCGTGCGTGCGTGCGTGTGTGTGTGTGTACGTGCAATGGTTAGTTCTACATTAATTGATTTGTTTACCTGATAACCTCACTGCTAGAATTAACTAACAGTGAGGACATATAAACACTCCAGTGAGCTAATCCGCCAACTGATACGGTAAAGCTGATTACCTCACTGGCTTGTTTATCTGATCCTTTAACTGAGTAGCTGATCATGTAACTGAGAACTGACCAGGTCAGTGGAGTCACTATCATATCAGCTAACTGGGGTTATTAGCCGATCAGTTAACTGAACTAATTATTTGATTACTGGAGTGATTAGCATGTCAACGGAATGAATAGCACGTCATGTAACTGAAATAGCACGTCATGTAACTGAAATAGCACGTCATGTAACTGAAATATTGAGCTGATTATCTCAGTGGTGTGCTTAGCAGATTTATCGGCTGGAGCGATTAGCTTGTAGGAATGCTCAGTGGAGTGATTAGGTGAACAGTAAACAGGAGTGCTTAACTGATCGTCACTTCGTAAATCATCGAGCTAATTTGTACGGCAAACCATTTGTATTATCGGCTGTTTCGAAGCTGCGTTCTTGTGTAATACCAGATACGTACGTATGTATGTAAGAATGTATGTATGTATGTATGTATGTATGTATGTATGTATGTATGTATGTATGTATGTATGTATGCATGTATGTATGCATGTATGTATGTATGTAAGAATGTATGTATGTATGTATGTATGTATGTATGTATGTATGTATGTATGTATGTATGTATGTATGTATGTATGTATGTATGTACGTATGTATGTATGTGTGTATGTGTGTGCGTGTATGTATGTATGTATGTATGTATGTATGTATGTATGTATGAATGTATGTATGTATGTACGTACGTACATTCGTACGAACGTACGTTACATACGTTAGTTCGTATGTAAGAATGTATGTATGTATGTATGTATGTATGTATGTATGTATGTATGTATGTATGTATGTATGTATGTATGCATGTACGTATGTCATCATGTATGTATATGTGTATGTGTATGTGTATGTGTATGTGTATGTGTATGTGTATGTGTATGTGTATGTGTATGTGTATGTGTATGTGTATGTGTATGTGTATGTGTATGTGTATGTGTATGTGTATGTGTATGTGTATGTGTATGAGTAGGTGTATGTGTATGTGTGTGTGTACAAGTACAAGTTTAATTAGAGTCATGTTGTGCACTGTGATTAGATCTGATACGCATCGTAAATAATTGAGTCGAGTTGTAAATCGAATTAGTACGCGTACCAAACACTTAAGTGACGTTGTAAATTAAATAAAATGTTGCTGTGTTTGTGAAAAATCCATGCTTCCATGACCAGATGGTAAGAACAGATTTGCATTGGTTAGATAGCCATGAGTGATACAAGCGAACCGTTGACGGTGTGTGGTAGATGACCCGTCAGAAGTCAGTAAATAACACTTGTATCACGTAACCGGCGCGCGGCTTCCATCGATCCCACTGTCTGTAGCCGGCGGCCCTTGTAGCAGCGAAATTCTTCGTAAAAAGCTAAAATGAGTTCGAAGAAAACGTCTCCAGCGCCAGACGAGGGGGCGTCTGCTTGTGTAGTTGGACTGTTGTAATTGAATCTTTCAACAGATCAATAACGTAAGAATGCACACCTTCTGTAAAATCAAAACTTCGGTGAAGACCTCCTCGCGAGCCGGCGGTAAGTCCTACTTGATGTATGGAAGCGCGCCAACCCATCGGTACTTGTTGTCTTGGTCGACGTGTGTCTGGGAACCAGAGACGTGACCGCGCCACAGTTCAAAGAGCGTTTCCATAAAATGTTTATTATTACCCGTCCGAACAGCGACGACGGGTCCACAGCCAAATAAAGTTCCCGCGTGCCGGCCTCGTAAATTCCAGCGAGCAATCCCATTGGTAAACAGCACGGTCGATATGCCATGGGTACTGATGCAGTCAGAAGCTTTGAACTGGGGAAGTGTTTTTGCATCCAACCCTGCTTGAGGAAGGTCATTCCACTTGGGACAAATCATTATTTGGTTTTACATAGGCGACCGTGTAAACGTGTTTTAATCATACACGCAAAACAGCGATTCGGATTTTATCATAGTGAAATATACCGCTGCATGTCATGTCACTGATCTGCGGTGTATATTTCGACAAATTCTATAACTGTTTTCGAGGAAATCGACTGAGGAGATGTCCCCCGTCAGATGTCACAAAAAGCAAGAAGATTTTTTCAGCATTCGCAGGGGAACCTTCCATCCACGACAGGTACACATGGAGCCAATCAACCAGCAGGAATGTTAGCCTCTATCAAACGAAACTGTTGTATTTGTCAAGTATGCTAATTTTCCTGTTCAAAATAAAATATCTCAAAAGGAGCATGTCTCAAAAGTTCTGGTTCTTTACTGGTACAGTAAAACAATGATATGTCCTCCACTGGTCAATCACCCTAAGCGAGAAGAAACTAGGCATACTCTGAGGTATGGCTCTCTTGACGATCTTCATTGTGTGACCCCCTTTTGAAAGGATTTCCCGGCAACGACGTGGTCAAATCCATTTAGGCGTCAATGACATTTCAAATTGCAGATTTATTTTATATGATATTTTTTATGATATGGTTGCAGCCATGAGAAATTTCAGTGTGAAAACATTTTCAAAATCGGTAAAGTATTTTTCGATATGTGATTTTGTGAAGATGTAAAATAAAACAATTGTCAGGCTATGGGCGTAGCTCTTATATTCTTAAACAGGAACAAGAAAACCAGAAAATGGACAAAAAATTGGGGAATATTTCATTAAGGCTGTAACAAAAACAGTTATGTTCAATTGTTATCATTGACATTTAGCAAATTGATAGCCTTCAAGTTCTAGATTTCAAATATGTCCAAAATGTGATATTTTACCAATTCCTGTTGGCCTAATTTGCATAGATGTGCATGATCAGCGGTGGCGTCTGTTGACATTCCCAATTTAGGACATTGAAAGCTTCAACCAAGTCACCTCTCTATCGACGGTAATCCATCCATATCGCGTTACGCACGAGTATTTATGATTACCCCTAATGATGCGTAGACTTATGCAACCCGAAAACTCACATCTTTATGTAACTGTATAAAGCGAACAAAGGATAAACGAAATAAATGTCAGAAAATACGAAGTAAATAACCAATGGTGTAAATAACAAGTGGTGTAAACGACAAGGAGCCGGTTTGTGCTCAACTAGGCTTGTTATTATAGTAACGTAACTTTACGACCAAATCTACTTACGACGTCGTAAATAGGACTTACGCCTTCTCGTGAAACCGGCTCCTGCGGTATAAATAACAAGTGGTGTAGATAAGAAGTGGTGTAGACAACGAGCGCAGTAAACACCTTTAGTTCTGTGGGTGGATGTAGGCCGTAGTACAATGCATCAAGCGTTCTCCGATTCGTAATTAAGTCTCGCAGGTCGGGTTAGTGCGACCGTTGACAAGTAATACCATTTTGACAATTATAAATCATAAAAACTATCAGTTAATGTTGCACTCATGTTTTGGTTATTAATATTTGTCAAGGCAGACATAATAGACAGGAAATATATAATAGATTCAAAGGAAACAACATTCTAGACATTGCCGGAACTCGTTTCGCTTAGGTTACAACGTTTCTGTTGCAAACAGCCTACTTGGAAACGCTAGGAGCAGGTTATGTTTGTTAAGCGATGTGCTGTTATGCTGCGTGTGTGCGAGCGAGCGAGCGTGCGTGCGTGCGTGCGTGCGTGCGTGCGTGTGTGCGTGCGTGGATTTGCATAGTATGTGAACAGAACTTCCCCTGTCGGCAGTATATTGCTCAATACGTTGAGGGGAAACAGCTGAAATATGATTTTACACACGAATAAAACATACCTTGCTTTTCTTTATTTATCTTTATTTATTCTAATAAATTTTGTAATTTAGGTCAATTAAACATATCACCAAGATCAGGGTTGATTCACAATGTCAATGGTAGTATTCTGCTTGTGGTGTAAAGAATAAAGTGCATTCAATGCACACGTGCAAATGTCAAGAACAGGAACCTTCCCGAAAGATTTCTATACTAATTTGCCTACGTTTTTGAATGCAAGACATGCGTCTTAGCGCCAACCAAGAGTGGTTCTTAATGTTATTTAGTCAGATGCATTATATTCAGTCTCTTAGATTATCGATTCGTAACGCTGTTTTCAACGCGCCTCTCTATATGTTGCTTAACATTAACGGAATTATATTCAGCAGACAAATATATTTTAGTACATTAGCTGTATAAATGCATATAAATTGAAAGAGTGACGTCGAGGTTAGATGAAATAAGCCTTCGTTGTTTCGTAACATGAATTTCGTAACAAAATAATCTGAACTCGCTGAAGAAATTATGCACTTCTTCGATGACGACTTATAAGATTTTCGTGAGAATGTAATTAGCAGCAAAACAAGATAATCTCGAAACAGACATAATACTAATTCGCGTATTAGCTGCTTTATAAAGATTTCGCATGTACCACTCTCTACATGGCGTGTGGACAAGGCAATCATTTGCTGCGTGGACATAACATTCATCTCTGTGTGCCCGAAATAGCATATACACTCTTCTCTTTTTAAATATGTTTACATTACTTACTCGACGTTATTTAAGGACTCTCGGGCGACATGTTATTCCAGAATTACACCCGTGTTACACTAACTTGCGCACATTGCGTATGTATTTCCTTTAGTTTGTTTTCCTGTCTTTATTAGGAAAGGGATGTTTGCGCCCACCAAAACAGGGGTGAACTGTGTATGTACCTACCTACGTACCTACGTACCTACCTACGTATCTACCTACCTACCTACCTACGTACCTACCTACATACCTACCCACCTACCTACCTACCTACCTACCTGCCTACTTATTTACTGACTTACTTACTTATCTACTTACTTACTTACACACATAAACAAACAAGTGTCTTTATATCTGCTTCCGTAATTGTTTTACAAGATGAAGTCGATGACTTTACGCTTACCCCCCCCCCCCCGTAGGGCCAGAAGACTGAATTTGTGCTGGTCTCTATCCTTCAGCCTGTCCGGCGTGGTTAGACCTGCCAGGAGTCGGGGTTCCTGCCGGCATAGCTCTGCGTGTCACTGAGACTTACAACCACCCCAGCATGGCAAGGTATCTGCCCCAATAACGGTCGACCTGCGTAGTGGTCAGAAATGAGATAAGGCGTATCCGTGACAGAATTCATCATATACGATTGATTAAAGTTATGATGTGGCAGACATCAACAATCTACCAAATGCATATAGTGTATCTGCGTAGAATATCTGCAGTGATACATATCCTGCTGCAATATTTCCAGTCTCCTTGACTATTTTAGTCACTGCAAACCAGTACCGTGGTACCATGTCTACGCCACCATGCCTGAAGTAATGTACGGGTGCACGTGTGAACACATGTACGCGTGCGCTCGTGCGTATGCTGATGTGATTGACTGCTTTAATAAACCATGACAGCTACACTGTTAAACCTAAACTAAAAACATAAAGGAAGACAAAGTTCGAGGTTTCCTTCCGGATATACTTCAGTTTGGACGATTATATACAATTTGAATCAGACGCACTCGTGTAATGTTCGTTGACGAGACCCGGTCGTCTATCTCAGCGACACTAAGATTAAGACGAAGGAAAAAGATTACTAGAAATTCAAAAGTATAATTTTAGACGAATCAGAAGAAGCGTTTGTCGTAATATCCTTCCTGGCTACCGTTCGTTGTGGCAGGGTTGGCATACGACTTCGTAAATGTGATCACTTATTTCTTGTCCATAAATATTTTTATTTAAAATCCACTGATTGTCTAATTTGCGGGGTCTCATTGTATTTATTACCCCGATGAGCCCGTGTGGTCGTAATTATAAGAAAGGTAGACGAAACACTGCCGACCCAATTAGCGTACCGGGATTCATACATGACAAATGGTATATGAATCAGTTGTTAATTTCCTGTGAGGTTCACATGTGGCACAAATACTAAATGATTCACCGTCGTGTAGTGCACCGGTGCGTTCCCCGCAGACTGCTGCCCAATTAGGCATCTAATTAAAAATGGCCTCAGAGGGAAATCTGGCTGACTCCTATAGCGGTCAGTGTCCGTATCATCTGTTGCATCATCTGTTGAGTGTATAACATTTAGTGGGGGTTATATCATGTCAACGTTACGAAATGTAGGAATAATGAACGTCAGGATAACTAATGTGCAACATGTACTGGAACGAACCGTGGTGACTTAGTAGGAACTACTTGCGATTCAAGTGAGTTGTTTGGGGACGAGTCGGTTTGTTTTAAGCGCACGAATTCAATTATTCCGATAGTACGTCAGTAACCATCATCATCATGTAGTCGTGACGGTTCCAATAAGTATACATTTTTCCATAGCTGTATGTAGGCCAACTGAATTACAAGCTAACTCAACTCTGTGCAGAAGCTCATTGGCTTGGTTGATTGCGTTAGAGAGCAAAGCAATATCGTTGGTAAAATCAGCATCAGTTAGGATCTTTGTATGACCTTCTGCTCTGCCGTGGTGTGATTATGTTATTATAATGGCGTCATCTTCACATATGGCAGTTCTCACATGCATAATCCAGCACAATTACAAACAGGTAAGGTGCGAATGTGTCACCATGTGGGACGCCAGCCCATATGTCAAATGTCTCGGTCTCCCCATCTGCAGATGGGACAACTGGTTTGGTGTTCTTGTACAGAGCCGTTATGGCTTTGACAACTGGTGGAGGAATTCCACAGACGTGGGGAGCGTTCTTTATTTCATGGATGCTTTCAAATGTCTCTATTACTGCTACAAAGGTCATCTAGGTAATATCAGTGATATTCAACTGTTGCAAATCAAATGATTAAGGTGTAACTTATAATCGTCATGCATTTATCTCGACCAAAATGAAGGACACCAGCGAAGAGAACGTCTTTTGTTGGTGCACTTGTAGCTGGAAAAGTAAGAACACCTGTGATATTACTCAAATGGTTTGTTTTAATTCCAAGCTGGTCGTAATTGTGAAGTGTTTGTCAGAGAGAATAATACTGAGATACTAAGAATAAGAATAAAGTATTTCTGAAGTAACCGTAGTAACGAGGTGGTTGTTGTGGGATGGATCCTACTGTACTCCAATGTTTAGAATGACAGTCCTGGAGCCGTACACTCGTTTAATCTACCTTGCAATATCACACTTCACTAGTTGGTACAACGCTCGATAGCTCGATGATATTGCGTCGGATTGCCACTTTATTCCGAACTTCCGTCAGGGTTTGATTTGCTAGAGTTTATTTATATGTCTTTCTGTTAAGATAAATATACACACTACGGTCAATACGGTCACTTTGGTCATC
Source organism: Lamellibrachia columna (assembly GCA_963662155.1). Classification (NCBI taxonomy): domain Eukaryota; kingdom Metazoa; phylum Annelida; class Polychaeta; order Sabellida; family Siboglinidae; genus Lamellibrachia; species Lamellibrachia columna. The sequence goes on along the minus strand of OY759275.1, from coordinate 26,941,043 downwards.
AGCGCGTCATCGTAATCAGCAACTAAAGTGTTCATAAAACTGAAAAACCTTTGAAAATATTGTCTTCGAACGCAGAGAAGGCAGTAGAACTAGAGTGCACAAACTAGCATTAGAAAGAAAACTGTTCATTGGATTTAAAAACGTATTTATTTTCACGATAAATGAAGGCAAAGCATTGTCGTTTGAATGTGTCAATGCTAGCAGTGTAAGTATGCCTAAAAATAATAAATATTAACATATATCTGATAGGGTGGGTTACAACTAGAGGGAAATCTGACTTTTGACAAGCCAATGATTGCCTTCTTCACTTGCAATCTGGAGCTTTCTCGTATCGATAGCAATCTTCTAAAACCTCTTTAAATCCGGATTATAGAACCAAGGATAGTCATGACAGCTCGCTCCAGTATAGTACTCGTAAATAACAGTACACATTGGACGATAGTACTTAATGGCAGTCTGCAAAAAAGAGGAATTCGGTCAGTCGGTGGATGCATGACTGTTTACCAGACGGGTCCTTCAGTGAATTATTAATGATGACGTGCGTTCAACGCTTGTATAACTCACCTACACGTAGGTAAATATGCATTGGCGTCTTTGTGCGTGTGCGTGTACATGCGTATGTATGTACGTTGGTACCACGTATATGCGTAATTACGTACGTACGTACGTTCTGATAGTTTATTACCAATAACGTATGAATGTGTGAATGCACATGTGTACGTACGTACATATGCATGCTTGCACGACAATGCCTGCATAAATACGTAAAGACATACATATGCTATCGAATCATTACGTGAAGTTAAGTTGTTTGGTAACTGACACGCATAAACACACACACGGACACGCACTCACGCACGCACGCACGCACGCACACAAGAAATGTGGGTCCCTAATAGTCCTCTGTGGTTGCCATCCTGGCCTCGTCATGCCATTGGTGAGACCTCTTAGACGGCATCTGGCACGTGCCTGGCTTTGTCAATTTGTCAATCGTATTGATGCAGAGACGATGGCATGTCAACATCAGAATCTCAATCAATTACAAAATAATAGGCAATCCCTCGACGAAATCATGGGATAGATATGTTCTCCACTTCCATGGGATTTACACCAATATATCCTCCTGGACACGTATCGCCTCCCTGATTGATGGCTCATCAAACAGCAACAAGAACTATATATATATATACTTATTATATTATAGCTAACTTACGAACGTCTACAAAGCTCCTTCGGGGTCGGCCCGTTCACAGGCGCATGCAGTAAAACGCATTTCGTGTTTTTGTTCAGATGTCTAGACGTGTATTTATGCCTTCTCTGTCGGTAACCATCTGTAATAGTCCTTTGCGTAACTGTCATTTGCAAACCTTTGTGTGAAGCAATGCTGTAGAGATTGGCGAAACCTAGTAATGTTTGTTGAACTGGTATGGCAATTTACCTTTTACTTATGTAAAAGGTAAATTCAGCCACAATGCGATTACTGCACAAAGACTATTCATCCCTGTCTATAGCCATGTACCCATTACTTACTTACTTTCTTATTTAACCCTCTTCACACATAAGGCCGACACCAAAGAACGCCAATGTTGCCTGTCCGTTGCAAGCTTCGTCACCTGGCCCCAACTCCACCCGAGAGCCTTCATCTCCCGCTCTACTGATCTCCTCCACGTCTCCTTGGGTCTCCCCCTTGCTCTCTTGCTACCAGGGGTCCAGCGCATGGTCACTCTTGGAATGGATGTCAGCGACATTCTGCAGACGTGTCCGATCCATTTCCATATGCGGCGTTTAGCCTCACGATTTAACAAGATTGCCATCCCAAACAACAAGTTCCAGATGGCAAGTGGACAAGGAAGTCCAACAATTGTATCATCTATGTATAGCCCGCCCTTATCATATATCTATAAATTCTATTTTTAAACAAATTCACACTACTAGCTTTAACACAATCATTTGACAGTTTGTTCCATTAATTTATCACCCTTTGTGAGAATGAATACTTTCTCATGTCCACCATACACTGTTCCTTAACTAGTGCTGTTTTGTTTCCTCTGGTTCTACTGCCTTCTTTAAATTTTAAGAACATATTCCTATCAGTATCCTAATAACCGTTTACTATTTATTAAACTCTTATATTTGGTCTCCTCTTAGTCTCCTAGTCTCTAGTGTTGTCAAACCACAAAGCGGCTTTCGTAACTAAGGTCTCTCAATTCTGGAATTATTTTAGTTGCTCTTCGTTATATTCTTTCTAGCTTGTATGTGTCCTTCTTACGATATGGCGTCCATGCTTGTATACAATATTCCAAATGTGGTCTAATTATTCCTTTGTACAGGGGTACAATTAGCTGTTTCTCCCTATACGTGATAGTAGCTAGTTAGCCCTAGAATTTGATTTCCTTTCGAAGGAGCAATCCCACATTGCTCTGAAACTTTCATGTTACCACTAGATGTTACTCCTAAGTACTTTCTTGTGTGGTTCTACCTAGTACAGCATACCCCATTTTATATACTTCGTCCATGTTTCCATGTCCTATGTGTATGCATTTACACTTCCCAAAAGTGAATAACAGTTACCATTTGTCTGACCATTTAACTAATTTATCTAGATCATCATGTAAACTGTCTTTATCTGTATCATTTGTAACCTTTCTGAATACTTTTGTGTCATTTGCAAAGTTCAGTACTTTGCTAGATATATCATCTTCCAAATCATTTATATATATATATATATATATATATATATATATATATATATATATATATATATATATATATATATATATATATATATATATATATATATATATATATATATTAAAAATAGTATAGGGCCTAATACTGATCTATGTGGTACCCTACTCAAAACAGATTTCTAGTTTTAAATCTCACCATCTACTATTACTCTTTGTCTTCTGTGTGTAAGCCACTTTTCTATCCAGTTGATTACATCATTGCCTATACCATGGGCTTTTAGCTTAAGTAACTATCTTTGATGTGGCACTTTATCGAAAGCTTTCTTAAAATCAAAGTAGACAACATCCACTGGTGACCCATCATCTGCCCACTTGGTAATTTCTTCAAAAAACATAAGAGACTTTTTAGACATGACCTTGCTATTAGGAACACATGTATTTATTAATTTATGGTTTACAAGGAATTCCACCATGTGGCCTCTAATTAATGTTTCGAGTAATTTACATACAACTGATTATAAACTCACTGGTCTGTAATTTTCTGGTTTGTTCCTCGATCCTTTCTTAAATAGCGGTGTAATGTTTGCTTGTTTCCATTCTGCAGGAACTATTCCTTCTTTCAGTGACAAGTTAAACACTTTTACAAGTGGTGTACTAATTTGCTATACAATTTCCTTAAGCAGTTTTGGTGGTATCCCATCAACTCCAGTTGACTTATTTCCTTTCATCTTCTTAATTTTCTTTGCTATCATTTCAGGAGTTATAAATTACTGCCCTAAATGATCCGATGTATCGCCCTCAAATTTAATAACTGAAATTGGAAGTGAGATGATATTTTCTGTGGTAAAAACTGAGCTGAAATACTCATTCAGGACCTCTGCCATTTGAAACCCATCTAAAAAAATTTTCCCCTGTTGTCTTCCAGTGGTCCGACCTTATCTCGAACTTTCTGTTTACTCCTTACATAAGCATAGAAACTCTTGATGTCATTTTTATATTAGCTGCCCATTTTTGTTCAAAGGTTCTCTTGGATTTTCTAATTTCGGTTGTAGCTAGGTTAAGTGCCTCTTTGTATTTTGTGTAGTCTTCTACATTTCCAGTGTGTTTATATACCCCCACAGCATCTATTTGTGAAAAATGTCTAATAGTCTTTTTTGACAGGAGTTTCTTCCTGGACCTATTCTCTTGTTTTCTTAATGGAACAAATTTCTCAATAATGCCCTCAATCTCATCTCTTAAACAAGTCCAGCATTCTGTTGCCGTCATGCTCTTCCGCAAGTTATTCAAATCTATATTTGCTAGATATGTTCTCAAATCTTCATATTTGCCTTTGTTGAAGTTCCTTCTCCATTGTTTTTATATGTATTCCCTGTTTTTACTTTTACATTCGAATGGATTTGGTTATGATCATTTGAACCCAAAGGTTCGTGTACGTTGCTAATTCATTTTGAGAAGACATCATTACTCTGGCTGGTTCCAAGACATGTTGAGTAAGGAAAAATTCTGTGGTAGAAGTAGAAACTGATGGTCGCCAACCCAGTACTCTCTAATGATTTCCATTGTATATGGTCATGGTTAAAATCACCCATTATAACACATTCCCCCTTGCTCACCTCCCTTATAGCCTTTTGTAGTTTTACATCTTCATCTTGTCCTATGTCTGGTCTACGATAAACTACTCATATTGTTAATGTTGAGTTCTTGGTAACTATGTATGCCAAATTGCTTTCTCACAATCTGTTTCACTTTTCAGTGTTATTTCATATGCTTGGATAGATTCTTTAATATATAAAATTACTCCACCTCCCCTTCTTTCTTGTCTGTCCTTCCATAACATGTCAGTGCTAACTCAGAATCTGCTGCTACCATAATGTCTAACTCACCTTTTTATTTACTATGTTCCTGGCATTTCCCGAAATTAATGGTGAACATTCCTTTGGATATGTATTTGCACTCCTTTGCGTTTTCTCTGTCAGTTCCCCCTGCGCATCTAGTTTAAATAATTCACGGTACCCGACAACCCTGACAAACGCACACCCACAAACTGCAGCAGCACCCTTCCCAGTCAGATGAAATGCATCTCTCGTGAAACATTCATATCTTCCTGCACAGTTTAACCACATGTATCCGAAGCCTACTCCCTCCTCCATACATACCTTCTGTACTTGTGTGTTGATCGTCATCCGCCTACAGTTCCTATGCTCCCCATCCCTGCCTCCCATTACTGGTAATATCCCCGACAACACAATCTGTCCAATCCATGCCTCTCTTGACTAACCTCCTGTACTTACCAACGATGACCGGTGTTCCCTCGTTCTCGGCATTGTTTGTTCCCACATGCACGAGAACAGCACCTCCCGTGCCACCACCTATGACCTATCCTGCCTTCTCTGCTACATCCTCTATTTTTGCCCCTGGTAGGCGTACAGTGATGTCCTCTCCTCTGTTTACAACGTTATCTACTTTCCTATTGATATAATCCCCCATGAATATCCAGGCGTTCCTCGCCTTCCCTTGTGATACTACATCAGCAAAGCTGCTCTCATTCCGCACACTTTGCCTCCTTTCTCTTCTATCATCAACCTCTACTGTATTACCACATGGTAATCCCTCTTAACTCTCCACTTTTGTTGCATACTCTGCCTCCTGCCGTTTTTCTTCTTCTGATCCACAGTTTTCTCCTTTTCTCTGCTCTTGTTATCCTCGACCATCTTACCACCTGACAATCCCTCTTCACTCACCCGGTTATCTTCCTTTTGTTGCACATTCTTCCTTTTTCCATTCTTTCTTCTTGTTAATAGCTTTCTCCTTCACATTGCCTCTGCTCTCCTTGCTCTTACCACTTCTGCTCTCCTCGTTGTCAGCACCTCTGCTCTCCTCTTTCTCACCACCTCTGCTCTCCTCGTTCTCACCAACTCTGCTCTCCTCATTCTCACCACTTTTGCTCTCATCGTCCTCACCACCTCTGCTCTCATCGTTGTCACTACCTCTGCTCTCCTCGTTCTCACTACATGTGCTCTAATAGTTCTCACCATCTCTGTTCTCTTCTTTCTCACCCTGCCCTGTCATCATCAAAAGCATATGTCTTAACTCATTTACCTGCTCCTGCAGATATTTCACTGTCATACACCCCCTACACACAAAATGAAAATCATCTGCCTGAACCTCGAGAGAGATGGGCTTCTCATTTATACAGCTGAGTAAACTGTGGTAACAAGGTATGCGCGAAATTGCTAACGCTTCGAAACGGCAGCAAGAGGATTCGAACCCGGGCTCTCTCAGTTGAGATTGAGAGACCAACGTTATAACCGCTACGCTACCGCGCCCCAAACACTGGCTTGACCTAGCAATATAAATATCGAACTGACGTAGTCACGTGGACAATAGACGTAACACCAACATTATTGACGTTGTCCTGAATTACTGAAAGACGATCAGATCTGAAGACTTAAAATTACCTGACTTCCACTCCCTGGCGGAACCATTGGCGGCCTGTTATTTCCTTATTAAGAAACATCGCCACAATGCCGGATTAACATGGGGGGGGACGGGTACAAACTGTTTGTGGGGCCCTTGCCGAGTGCATTAGAGACGCAGCTCGAGACGCGTCGTGTTGACAGTCGATGTTTGCGATTATTCAACTATGTTTTGAGTATAAGCATTCACAGAACGTTGTCTACGACGGCACACCAACATACTTACAACAAACTACAGCGCATGATGACAGACAAGAAAATATAGCGTACAACGACAAGCAAGAATTACAACATACAATGACATGCTAAACAATACAACTTAAAACAGAGACCGTACAAGTTTTCATCAGCAAACAAAGAGTTGCATCCAAATACATTACACCAAATTAGTTACCAACGGTTCTGGAGATGTGATCATGTGACTAGTGAGATCTGAGGAGGACAACCCTATATGTGTTATTGTTACATGATTATAACGGCTATGTTCTTGTTGGCCTGCAACTGATTATGTAACAGTGGTTATTAAAATCCTATTTAATGAAGCGTCTTGAAGCACGGTGTCGTCAGCTAATTAAGTCAACAGGTACAATTGACTCTTTTTTCTATTACGAAACCTTCTTTTAATTAAATACTTCTTCTATCGCATCATCCGGTAGGGTGCACAGGCAAACTCCATAGATTTCTGTTGTCTATAAACATCGATAGCTAACATTAATTTCGTAGGAATAAATATCACGAAACAGAAAGGGCGTGGAATAGCTATGCGGTGTGTAAGCAGCACTGTTTTGTGTGAGATTCTTACGGTAAATGGTAAATTCTTGATAAAGGAAGTGATATAATCACTGCAATTATACTTTATTGAGTATTGGATTACAATAATACTAGCAATGATGATATTACCCAGAATAATACGTGCAATGCTCAACAAAGACAGTTATGGCCACATATATGCCAAATAAGTAGACTACGTGTGGTAGGTTACCTATTTGCAATACCTTCTATCTGTTACCGATTGTACACATCAATCATACTAAATATAATCACCATTAGTATCCGTCTGTATCGAAAGCTAACGAGCTGCGCCTGGGGTGGCAACCGATGTACCATACAGCAACATCTGCTGCGAGAAAGGTTCGATCTCTGAGTGGCAGATGCTACAGGCGTAACCAGTTTGATGTAGAGGCGTGGTAGTCGGTGGTCTGTCACTGACGTTTCCTTGGCACAAGCATGGGAGAACTATGTGAAGATCCTGGTTACCCAGTCGCCAGGATCCCCATCCCGGCCTCACTGGTTCAATATATATGCACGTCTTGCTACCTACGACGTCACGTCATGCTACCTACGACGTCACGTCTTGCTACCTACGACGTCACGGCCTTTTGACTAATGGCATTTTTTTATTATGATTAACAATTAGTCATGGATAGAATTATCTGAAGATTTATTTGTATCAGTGCTAACAGGTCACCGGCATGACGACAATCATG
>OY759275.1:26923390-26930890 GCA_963662155.1 Lamellibrachia columna | reverse complement strand
TGATAGATGAACGGGACATACGAGACACGGACGTGGAAGATGAGCCAAAATGAACATCATGCGGATCTCCACATCCACAAAGACGTCTTTGTAGTTGTGTCATACGCTGGAAAAAACAGTCGTTCATTACATCGGTTTGGTGTTAGATGAGAAAGATGAGGTCGGAGACATTGAAGTTCGCTTCTTACGGAAGGCACACAAGATAGACAATGCTTATGTAGATCGGTTGTCGAGGACATCCACGCTGTGCCTGTAACGTCAGTAAAGGTAATGCTTCCCAGACCGATAGATGAGCAATGTCCTACCAAGAAAACTACAAGAATTAAGCGGTTTCTTGTAAACCTCGAACACTACCATATCAAGTGGGAAGAGATGTGACGATAAGCTAATACATAGTTTGCAGGTAGCTTGTGGTAATTAAACATAACTTCGACAATTGTTATTCATTGCAAACATTTGTTATTATGAGTGGCAAACCTGGTGTCGAGATCATCCTTTCTGTGTCAGTAGTGGCAATGTAGTGTTTTAAAAACCGGTGAGAATTACAGGAAATAAACGGTTTCAAGTAAACCTGAAAAGCTACAATAAAAACAAGGAAGACACTTGACAATATGTTGTAGGGAAGCTGGTGGTAATGAAATGTATCACTTAGTTTTACATAATTGGCAATAATTGCAAATATTCTTTGAAACAGATTTTTCCCAAGAAGCGAAGTAACACGCATGTGCAGTCAAAGCATGAATGTAATATGTTAATATAAGGTCTGTTAAATAACGTACAAATTACATGTTCAACTCATTGTTCTGTTTTAAATGTAAAATTGGTATTCTGGCTCAAGGGACCCCACATGGTGGCTCAAGGGACCCCGCGAGTGGGGTCCCTTGAACCACTACACATGCTTCCACTAATTTGCATATACCTCGAATTTGACAAATTCCAGCCCGATTAATTTCTAGACACCCTTAGAGGACATTCATATGTGTACGACAGAGCAATTGTCATGTTAAAACATACATAAAACAAATTTGCGCCAAAATATCCACACTCGAAAGGGGGTTCTTCCTATCGAACCCTCGATTTTCATTCACTTGCATGATTCAACTAATGTGTAAGTCGCATCGTGGAGACTTCTTCAGTGGTTCACAAATGAGTGGTTTAGAGACCAAGATCAACAGTTACACACTTCTCTATGCGAGATACATAATGGTTAGAGCACCCGACTGTTCACATACAGGACAGTGGTGGTATTCCACCTCCGCCGTTTCGAAGATTGGGCAATTTCGTTACACCCACGTTGCCTATGCCTTTCGGAAGAGACGCTAAGCAGCCATTGGTCCTTTCTGCCTGGTGTTTATGACAGGGGGAGCAATATATTCCATTTAGGGAAATGTAAAAACCTGCCGTGGACTCACTATTCATAGAGAAGGAATACTCTGAAATACACCACTCCTATATGTTAGCCATACACAGGGCTGTATGGAGTTGAATGTCATAAGTCATAAACCATTTTTTGCTTTCGCGTGGCCTACCCACGAGACCGACAGTACCTATGACTTGAGGTGTCTCTTCCGAAAGGTTCGATTAAGATGCGCATTGCGTCACGACTTAGGTACTGCTGACTTTTGCGCTGTCACTGTGAAAGAGGTTGAAAATATCAGCAGAAAAAAAACACGTATATCAGGATTATCAATATAAATACAGTGAACGGCGCTTGTTATAATCACTTCGGGCCAAAGCAATTTGATTATATTGTGTGGTTGATTCACTTAAGCTGCATATTTTAATGAAGCGGGAATACAGAAAGATTCCGTCTCAGCCGGTGTATGCTATTCTACTGGTTGTGTTATCCGCGACTCAGTTAAACGGAGTCCAATGTGTGTGCAGACGCACGCACGCACGCACGCACGCACGCACGCACGCACGCACGCACGCACGCACGCACGCACGCACGCACGCACGCACGCACGCACGCACGCACGCACGCACACACACACACACACACACACACACACACACCGTCCTTTCGTACAATTCACCCGATCCTTTCTCATGTTCTGGTTGTCAATCACCCAGAGCGATAATAGGCCTACCCGTCGCATATAACAAGGTTCCTGCGCATCTGTTGTCGACGCACACGCGAACGGTTGCGAGACGTCTTGTTGAGAGTGTTTTTAGAGAAGCTTGTTAAGGCTGTCTAACTTCAACAGAAGCCCCAACGTCCGCGACGAATGAGATTAGTTCGACAACGACGCACACACCATTCTGCCTTTTTAATATTATCATTCCACGTTGTGAGTTTACCGCTTAACCGTATTATTTCAATGGCTGTGGCATAAAATCCGGCCACTTTTATTTAGTGTGGTCCAGTTTATTCACCGTTGAATCGTCCCTGAGGTCAACGTCGGGGTACTGCTATTACACGCACGCACGCACGCACGCACGCAAACACGCACGCACGCACGCACGCAAGCACAAACAGGAAACATGTTGTTATCATATTTTAATGGTACTCCTAACATACATGTACTGGATAAAGTCCTCGCGACGAATTATCGGGATTAAGCCAGCTGTTGCCTGTACTTGGCAGCGGCCAGACGACATTTATAAACGACGCTGCGTGTATAGACAACGAGACAGCGTCAGACCAACGCGGAAACGAAGTACTGCATTACATCGAACTCTGATGAATAGACTCGTCCACAGTAATGATGGATCCGACGAGTCAATGAATGATGTATCCATTGATTCATTCGAAAATAAATTCTTATACCGGACCTACATCATAATAAATTGATGTGACTGAATTAACAATACAAAGGTGGGCATAATCGATGTAGTTTGCCAGCGACAAAAGAAATAAAGGTGAATCACGGATATGAAAGGACGTTTGGAGTAATGCTAGATGGAGCAAATTCCCCTACACAATATACGTTCTTCAGGTACAAAGTATGTTGTACGTCACTAACAGGTAATGTTTTAAGTTGCCAATTTTAAAAGGAATTCACGGCGATTTTCACTGGGTAACACGTTGTGATATATCGTAAAATGTCTCACTTCCCCTAACTAAGCTATCTGAAATTACATCTAAATTAACAACGTTATACATAATGTTCTAATTGTCTTGCTGTACTATGTTCCCTTTAGAAATTCCATGAACGACAATTCGAAAATGCAGGACTAAAAAAGAACCCGTCTTCCACGCGTGCGAATGACGTCATCTTCTACAGTTTGAACGGCGATAATAATTTAGACTATATACAAAACGGGTTACTACTTTGATCTTTCATCTCCTTGTATATTCGAAAATGCCGATGAGACAAAATAACGAAGTTATACAACATAATAAAAAATTATTATATAAAGACCTGCGTACTGTATATTTTGGTAGTTTAATAAATCAGCCAATGTAACACATCGTATGTTCCCTTTAATTTGCCATTTATTTGCTATCAAAAGGTGACCGTTGATGCTAACATTTACCAAACACGCTGATTTCAGTGCACAATAATAACTAGTTAATACTGACTATAAATTTAATAATAACTACTACTACTTTATAGTTACTTATTAGTTATTTCCATCGCTAATACAATGAATAAGTTATAACTAAAGGAATGTGGTTTAACAACTCTAGAGACAAGGAGGTTAAGGGGAGATCAGATTGAAGTTTTTAAGATATTGAAGGGACATGAGGTAAAATTAGTAAAGGATCAATGTAGATTGGACATCAAGCACTCGTTCTCACAGAGGACAATAAATGAATGGACCAAATTGTCTACAGATTGTGTAACTGCTAGCAGCGTGAATATGTTTAAAAACAAGGTTGACACATATCTCAGGAGGGCGGGTTATAAGTAAATGAACATTGTTGGACTCTCGATAAGCCAATGGCTTCCATGTCCACTTGCCATCTGGGCCTTTGGCTTGGATGGCAAATTTTGTTAAATCTTGTTAAACTAATAACTTCACAATACTTTGTAAAACATGTAGAGACTACATTTAATGTTAATAGACACTGGATGCCCATAAAACCGACAACATCTACACTTTGCCATTTTCATTCGCATGTCGATATATTATACAGGTTTGTACTGAATAACATCACTATCCAACCAGATTACTAGTCAATTCTATAACAATAACAATTAATATCATGTTAACGAGTTCTGGAGCCCGTATTCCTCAGACAACGAGCTCACCAGAGTAACAGGAGCAGAATCCATCATTATATTTTATGAACGTTTTCCAAATGCTGTCAATAAAATGCTCATTAAATCGACCATCAGAAACAGTGGTTGAAAATACGTCAAATCGACCACATTTTACGTTTTGCTCACTGGGCGCAGAAAGAAATTGTAAGCATTACGCCGCCGTATCACTCACAAAGGGCATTGTTTCCCGGACACATCAGCTCAGCCAGGGTGAACAAGTGTTGAAATTATCGTTAACAAAAACATCATCAGTCGATATTATGTTGAACAGAGTAGTGTACATTTTGTGTCCACCTATAGGCCTTGTCCATCCAGAATGTAGCCCTCCACCAGACCTTTCATTTAGGCCTTGCCCATCCACTTCATAAAGTAGCCCTCTACCAGCCCTTTCACTTAGGCCTCGTCATCCACTGCAGGATGTAGTCCTCCACAATATCTTTCACTTAGGCCTTGTCCATGCACTCCATAATGTTGCCCTCCACCAGACCTTTAAATTAGGCCTTGTCCACCCGTTTCAGAATGTAGCCCTCCATTAACGCTTCGATTTACGCCTTGTCCATCCACTGCAAGATGTAGCTCTCCGCCACACCTTTCATTTAGGCCTTGTCCATCAACTGCAGGATGTAGCCCTCCACCACACCTTTCACTTAGACCATGTCCATCGTCTACATGATGTAGCCCTACGCCAAATGTTTCACTTAGGCCTTGTCCATCCACTGCAGGATGTAGCCCTCCACCAGATCTTTCACGTTGACCTCGTCCATCCACTGTAGGATGTAGCCTTCTACCATACCATTTACTTAGGCCTTGTCCATCCACTGCAGGATGTAGCCCTCCACCAGATCTTTCACGTTGACCTCGTCCATCCACTGTAGGATGTAGCCTTCTACCATACCATTTACTTAGGCCTTGTCCATCCACTGCAGGATGTAGCCTTCTGCCAGACCATTCTATTGTCTCTGTTTTTTGGCTGTTCTTGACGAAAATGTCCTGCGTATTTGGCAATGTCGTCACACCATCATCTCATGTCTGCCTCTAGCTCGTCTCCCTTTTCTGGGTGGTCAGTCCGTTGTCCTGGTGACACATCTGTTTTCTTTCATTCCAGATACGTGGCACACTCATTAGCATTTTGTTTTGTTTTCGACTACATATGACTTAAAATGTGCCCAACATTGAACAAAATACGCTTCCTGTACAATATTGATTTTCGCGACACAAAACAATACAAAACACTAAACTGCGCACACTGTGTCGAATATTACGCGATGTACGAAATAGCCATTTACATGCTGTTCATGGCTCACACTTCGAAGATTTATTTTGTGAAAATTATTTTTGTGAAAAAATCTCTGAGTAAAACTGGACTCGATAGAATATGCAATTAGATTATTTAGACTGTTCATTTAGTCTAAATAAATGGCGTGAAAGACCAACCAATGACACCCAGCTACCGACAACTGCCAAGAACGTGATTATTGTCACACATGACGAAGACGAAGACGACGAGTGCGCAAGCTCTGGTAATAAAATAGCTTAAATACGTCGTTAATAATGAGAAGCGTTTGTAATTTAATGATGGCTACTTAGTGAGACGTTCTTTGCTATTTTTATCATAACGTAAAGAATGACATCGATTTAACGGCGAAAATGTGCTTATGAATTCGAACGAATCGATGTGACACAGTATCCTCATCGTTCACCTCCAATCAATGCCATCATCGAGACGCAGAGAAAGCCATTTAGCGAAATTAGTTCCCTAACAGGCGACGGTATCATTCTTGTATATAGCACCGTGTCGTCAATTACCAATAAGTATCGAGTTTAAATGACCACTTTTCGTGACAGCACCCGATGACTCACTGCGATAATTGATTGTTCTTCAACAGCAAGTTGGCACTCGCGAGGACGAATATATACCTCCGCGCTGTCACCGCCACCGCCACCGCCACCGCCACCGCCACCGCCACCGCCACCGCCACCGCCACCGCCACCGCCACCGCCACCGCCACCGCCACCGCCACCGCCACCGCCACCGCCACCGCCACCGCCACCGCCACGCCACGCCACCGCCACCGCCACCGCCACCGCCACCGCCAACGCCAGCAGCAGCAGCAATAACATCATAACAGTACAACGAAGTAGTCATATATATATATATATATATATATATATATATATATATATATATATATATATATATATAATTATATTCAGGAATATTATATATATACATATATATATATATATATATATATATATATATATATATATATATATATATATATATATGTATATATATAATATTCCTGAATATAATTATAATTATATATATATATATATATATATATATATATATATATATATATATATATATATATATATATATATATATATATATATATATATATATATATATATATATTCAGGAACATTATATTACACGTGTTTCATGTTTCGTATTACTCAACATTTCACAGACACTCATGTATATACACTGAACGATCGATAGTAACGATAGTTGGCAAAACATGTCGCCAGGTCTACTCGTGTCACTGTAATAACATAAATAAACATGTCGTTCAACTATACTTGATAAAGTTATTTATATAGCGAATTAACATCGACAATCGACGACTATAACAGTGTCATTCACAGATTGAACGTGTTTTATCATCTTCCTCCAAGTCTACGCGATAGCGCCACACTTCCCATACGGTGTGTCACTGTTCTCCTGTGGTTGCTCGCTATTCCATTGTACTACAATAGTTATGAAACGTTAAGCAATAGTTATGCAGCTATCGCTATACTCTCGAAATAGTAAAACTATACACGATAGTCGTCCTTAGTGTGCTTCGTGATACTCTCGCAATAGTAAAACTATCCCCGATAGTCGCCCTTAGTGTGTATCGCGATACTCTCGCAACAGTAAAACTATCCCCGATAGTCGCCCTTAGTGTGTATCGCGATACTCTCGCAACAGTAAAACTATCCCCGATAGTCGCCCTTAGTGCGTATCCCGATACTCTCGCAACAGTATAACTATCCCCGATAGTCGCCCTTAGTGTGTATCGCGATACTCTCGCAACAGTAACACTATCCCCGATAGTCGCCCTTAGTGTGTATAGCGATACTTTCGCAACAGTAAAACTATCCCCGATAGTCGCCCTTAGTGCATATCCCGATACTCTCGCAACAGTAGAACTATCCCCGATAGTGTGTATGGTGGTCCCATGTTGTCTACTTTGCAAACACTATACCTTTAAAATTGGCGTCTACTGAAAAATAAACA
>OY759275.1:26855890-26918390 GCA_963662155.1 Lamellibrachia columna | reverse complement strand
TTGGTTGCTCTGTTTGGTCTCGGTGCATTGCTGCCGTGATCGAATTTGGCCATCAACAACACGTCAGTGACGACGGTTGCACTCGACGGGGTCGGCTGACTCAGGCGGAATAAAACATGTCTTCTTCGACGTCTTTTATCAGTGCATCGATGTTTTTATTTCGATATTATTTGTCGATAAACCTGTCGTAAAGAATTCCCTGCATCCTGCGATTAGGCTGTTTCTGCGTTTTATACACAGTGGTCATACGTTTATGGACACCAGCTCAAAACAGACTTAATCCATGGTAGCGTTAGTTTTTTTTTTTCGTCTTTGCTATTGCTATTAATTATGTGGTTCAGACTAACGCGCTCAGGTTCGGCTAGTGACGACCGCATTATCGTCCGATAGTGTCTCAGTATCCAGCGTTCGACATCAACAGCAATCATGTCTTATCCACTAATTGCTAGATATGTGCGACGGCGAATATACAATGCTGGAATGACGTCGTGAAACGAAGAAACCTTTCTTTAAGTAGAAGCAATGGTATCATAAGTTGATGTGTTGCCACGAATTTAAGAACTGGACCGTGGATCAAAGAAAAAGAGTGGCCTTCTTAGATGAGTAAAGTTTCTAAGAGTTCGTCCACAAAGGATCGCAGACGTCCAGATCTTTTCATTGAGGTCATTGATACTCACTCAACTCAATTTGGCGAAATGCCGCTAGGGCAATAACAACTAGGCCTAGGGTGCTATAATAAGGGTCACTCTCTAAAACTGTCTGAACGTTGGCCTGGCAGAGGCAATTTGATTAATTTTCCCCAACTCTCTGTTAAACTTTATTCTGATAAAATACATAGTTTGTATACTGATTATAAATTCACTAATTCACACTTCAAGTCCATCGATTTTTGTGTTTTGTGGTTTGTGTAAGCTCTATAGTTGGTACGATGTACAATATCGCCAGTAGAGGGCCTTACTTCACAGAAAGCAAACTCTCATTCTCGCTAGGTGGCGTGCCTGTTTCTTCCTTTTCGCGTGAATTGCAGAAATAATCGAATTTCACACCAGGCGTCTTCGAAAAAGGCTGACGAAGCACAACGTATTTTCTTTTAATAATAGCAAACATAAAATGTGTAAATTATATAAACATGCCATTCGCGTCATTTCGAATGCAAACTTCGAAACAGTGTGGCGACAATAACAAATATCTTTTAAACATAATTCGGGTTGTGGTGATAAAGTTAACCAGTGCCGATTAACTGTAGTACCATTACGCTGTTTAACGACTGGGTTCAAGTATTGTTGGGAATAACAATTCAGATTACAACACCTCCCAGAATTCAAGTCGAATGTAAAAGGCTGTTCGTATTGTGATATCACGTGAGATAGATAGTGTGTATCGTGGCCATGTTTTCGCACGTATTGATTAGTGTGCGTCATTTCCTTATGTTCTCGCCAATGCTAGTGCGTGCTCACGCGCAGGGATGATACTAAGCAAACATAGAAACCAGAACAGGTCACCGGCTTTTTAAATGGATCATATGTAATTTGTCTGCGTATCAATATGTTATTCAAATATATTTAAAACAGTCGTATTCATTCAGGTTCATTTTAGTACTGCCTATCTACATAAACTATTACAACGGCCAACAATTAGTGCGAAAATGTGCTCGTTTTTCATGGATAAATAAGAAAGTATAATACCTGTCTATTGATTAAACATGAATGATCACACGATTCTTCCGTTTGTTCGAAAAATTTACATCGTATATTATCTTTGAACAACTGACTATTTATCAGGGGTATGAAACGAGTGTAGTTAGCTATAAAACTAACAAGTACGTAATAGACAATTTGTTTTTACTACATACAAAAATGACAGTTTTCATGTAACAAACATTCGCACATTATAAATAATACTCCATAAATATACATTACATTACGACAACATATTTTGTTCACCCATTTATCATTATTTCGGTATGTGTACCTTTTTAAAACACTATAGTCTAGCTACGTTTAATTACGTTGGATGATCGAGCACATGCAGTCCGACTGGCAACAGTTTGCACACAGTACTTTGTACTATATACTGTAGCATCAGTTGTGTTACGTCAACATTGTAGATGGTGATTCCAACATCTTGACATAAGCGTCCACGATCACGTGTCTGCCTTTGCAGCATCAGCTAAACAGGCACCCCTGAGATACGACGATTTAATATGTAGTCATCACCAGTTCGTGTACTACTTTGAGCGCTGCTGAGTTCGTTATGCTCGAGTGAAAACGACACTCATACATTGGCAACCGAAACGCTGTTTTCTGTTTCCATCGTGGATGCCTTTGATGATTTGAAATCCAGCTGTTCGATTATTTGACCTGAAATAGATGCAGTGTAGTTCATTCAGTCATTCCTGGTTTAAAACATCTGAATGGGGACGTTTTTTAACACCAATTTTAACGTAACTCTTCATTAAATTTACCGCTACTCTCTATTACGTAGTTAATCTTTTTGCCAGGTTTAAATGTTATGAAATTAACTTGTATTCCTTAACATAATATAGTAACGCCACGACAATGCTTATCAATTACATCGATACATACCGCGACCTGTCATGAGGTTAAAACAATCAGTTTCATACTCCCAAAATATGTTTGTGTTATTTGGTTATTATGTATATTATATATTTTTTTTTATTTACCGAATTTTATTTACCGTTTTAAATGTATATAGACATAACTTACAAGGTTAATACCGAATAGGTGAATAACAGGCAATTGAGTGCTCTTTCACCGTGTATGATGAGTATTATTATTTACATCGTATTATCCAATTGTATTTCTTTATTATATATTGTATCTTTTTCATTGTTACCTTTTGTATGTAACGGATAAATGTATTTTGTATGCATTAGTACGTTCACACTCGTGAACGGGGCATTTTGGTGGGGTCTAAATAATAAGCAAATATATAATAATAATAATAATATTACAGTAATAATAATAATTATTATTACTGCTATAAAGTAACGGAGTGCTGACTTACCGTTCCTATTGTGTCTCTTGCCAGCGAACTTGGAGTAGCTTGTTGACCTTGCAGTCGGTCGGTGGACGTTCTTATTCGGGTGGAAGCAGATGAGGTACATCTTGGGCCCGAAAAGACACAAGAGCGTCACAGATGCACTCAGACTGATCGCCACGCATAACGTCGTGATGTGGATCTGCAAAAATTTAAATCAAATTAAATAACAGTAGGATGGCATAATTGGGATACGGATGACTGCACTGTGGCGGAAGATAGCAAACGTTGTATTTGTTCTAACCCTTTTCTCTCCTTGTGGATGTCTGTATGACAGTCGGTCTGCCTGTCTGTCTGTCTGTCGCTCTCTCTCTCTCTCTCTCTCTCTCGCTCTCGCTCTCGCTCTAGCTCTCGCTCTCGCTCTCGCTCTCGCTCTCGCTCTCTCTCCCCATCCCCCTCTCCCCCCCTCTCTCTCTCATTCTCTTTCTCTCTCTTTCTCGCACGCACACACACACGCACGCACGCACGCACGCACGCACGCACGCACGCACGCACGCACGCACGCACGCACGCACGCACACACACACACACACACACACACACACACACACACACACACACACACACACACTGTGTGTGTGTCTGTGGCTCCCTGTCTCTCTCTCCTCTGTCTCTCACTGTCTTTAATAAGGCAGAGTTTAAATGTTTTCGAAGTTTATTTACTACTATGTATGTACATAGTGATACAACGATTTAATATTTGAATGCATAGGAAATATTAGAATTGCTGAAGGTTTTGGATGAAACGCTTATGAAATTATATCATGGTATACCTTGGTAAAATGCCATGGTATACCGTGGTGTTTTGAAACAGATAATACGTGATATACCATACATTACCATACACAATATATGACAAAGCATGGAATACCATGGCGTACCATGGTCTACCATGGTGTACCATAGTTTATCCTAATATACCATGGTACACCAAAATGAAATTATAAACATGTAATTTTACGGCGTTTTTTTTACTTTTGACCTAAAAACTCAACTGAAATCGTAACGAATGGCTGCACTGCACAGCCAGCGACGCTGACTCACCTGGAACGAATTGAAGGTGCCGAAATAGAGAGGCACGAAGGCTAGCCAGACGACACACGTCGTGTACATGGCGAATCCTATGCATTTGGACTCGTTGAAGTTCTCCGGTATCTTACGCGTCTTCACTGCATACACCGTGCAAGTGGCGATGAGCTGCACGGGCAAGAACATGTTAAGAACATGTGGTGAATCATATAGAAAATCAACAAAAATGACATTTATTTTATAACTATATTATGATTTTTTACATCTTTATTTTATTATCAAAATAAATGAGGGGTCTGGCAAGGGTCTCAACCTCCCATCTCACATATCCCACCTATTTTTGGGGCCAGCTCCCACCAATTTTGAAAGTCCACGTCCCACCTACCGACAATCCTACCCACCACTTCCTGCCTAGTTTTGAGACCAACCTCCAATCTCTCACCAGTTCTTAGCACCTACCGCCCACCTACAATTTCCTGCCACAACCTACCATAGATGTCCTACGTGGATCAGGCTTGATGCCACTGCGTGTTTGTAAGATACTTTATGATAATATTATGTAGGAACATTAGATAATATTTCCAATGTTATAAAGATGCATACATTATCTCATTGTTTATTAAATTTTGGAACGTTGGCCTTTGAGCCAATCCAAACTACTAGCAGATTACCCATCGTTACGTTAAAAAGAAACGACCCTCTGGTGAACCAGTCAGTCAACGCGTTCTAAAAAGTAGCGGCGAAGAAATTGACCAACAGTTTATTTGGCCCTACCAAACAAAATTGTCTCCAGATTTGTAGTTTGTTGTATGGCAAGCGTGATTTGTTGTTGAGAGTAGTGTCGAACCCGACGCCAGGGGAAATGGTTACATTCTCGTTCGCTAGGTGGAAAATGGTAATGTCAAACTCCAGACCCGTTACGCCACTCGCCATTTCACCACTGCCACAACTTACATTTGATGTGCAGATGATGCACATCTTTATTTCATTTGGTGAACTAACTTTTTCAAGATATCTCTCGATATCTAGTGCCTACAATTGTGGATAAGGTTTGCATTGGAAATGTCTATAGGAACGAAATAACGTTCGTTTTTGTCTGAAACTATGCTACGTATACTCAAGTGCATAGTTGCAATGGCGTAACAAGTCTTAAACAGCAATCCCATTGGCCAGCCAACCAGTCGTTTATACCACTTCGCAACTGTCCATTTTGAATTTATAATCAAATTATGGCAGTTGTGATATGCTGAGGGGCGCCCCTGTGGGGTGTGTGGGATAATGTGGGAGGCGTTGATGCAGCCTATGCGCGGTTCTACCCTACCAACATGATGTAGACCAGCGACAGCAGGAACGACTGGTCGCGCCTCTGACATTTCAGCACAATGATGTCTCGACGACCTTTTGGGTGGTGCTGCCGCGTACCGGCCGGGTCGAGAACGAGCCATGCTCCCGTATAGAGAAGTTGAACTGACACGAGCACTAAAGTGATCGTCACCTGTAAAAAATAATGTAACGTTAGATTACATGCATCGATGTTAAATAGCAAATGACAACGCGTCAATTTCAACCAGATGTTTCTACGTTGGGTTGGTACTGTTGATATAATTACGATTAGACACCGCTTAGACGTGTTATAAAAACCAACATATCCATGGTTGTTTGTACTGCTTTGCTGGGAAGACAACACAAACTGAACTATTTAGGAAACATTTATGAACGCAATTTCACGATCACTATTATGAGTTTGTGTATTCTATGTGGACGTACTGCCGACTACGTTTGACAGAAAAATCATTCCGTGTCCATATTGGAATTTTATGTATATATATATATATATATATATATATATATATATATATATATATATAAGCTTCGAATAGTAAACACAAGGGGATACGTATTTATCATTCTAACTTTCATGTTTTTTTATTAATAAACACAACGATACCACCAGAAGATTCGGTCGATAAAGGTCAACAGACTTTAGCCAGCAATCGTAACTGGTGTTCAGTTTACCTTTCCATGTGTATCATAAATACGTAGCAATACATGCTTTTCTTCCCTTCAGTGTGGGACTCAATTGCCAAATCAGTGGACTCCGCATAACTGAATCACTTCGGGCCTGAGCAACTTGATTCTAATAAGCGGCTGATTTACGTAAGCGACGCGTTTTAATACAATCCCTCCAAGCCAATATAGTTGGTTATGCTAACCGCTGTTTCTGTTATCCGTGAATCTGTTAAGCGGAGACCGCTTACAAGAAACAAGCATTAAACAGTTGGACGTGGGTTTCTTAATCAGAACTCACCGGAATGTATGTATCACTTATTGCGCTCTGGGCATCTGTTGCCGCGACTATACAGTGACATATATAATGCTATTTAAGAACACCGAATTGCAGGAATTACATTATACTAGGCACGCATCTTAATTCAATACCAGTCGTACCTGTGATTTAGGGCTTATGAAGGGCGGCCTTTTTGCCGATCGGCCGGCACTGCGGAAGATACGCGCGATTCGATTGGTCTTCGTCAGAAGTGAGGCGTAGACGAGAGAGAGGCCGAAGCCGGTACCAACTCTCTGCACGGCGCACACCATCGTGCTCGGCTTAGCCAGGAAGACGAATGTCATCAGGTAGCAGACGAGGAAACCGCTCAGGAGTAGGTAGCTCAACTCACGGCCAGAAGCCTGCAAAAGGTGTCTCGGATCATTGAGATATGAGAGCATCTGCATGAGAGCGTTAGCCATTCGGACAGTTTCTTGCCGACGTTCACTATGGTGCTAGTTTGTCCTCCTAACCATTTGATATTTTACTGATATTTGACTTTGTGTATAGTAATTAGTTATAAATATATTATATATTAGTTATAGAATATTGTTATCTTGTTTGGGGTATTATGGTTACACTGGCTATATGGAAAAGAACACACCCTAACGTGCACATTGACGTACGCACGCACGCACGCACGCACAAACACACAAGCATACCCTTGAACATACATGTTGCACCACTGTGGTTTTCAATTGACCAAATATCGCTCAGCTTTGTCTAAGAACCAGTGGCGAAGAACCGCGCACCTTGACGATGGGCGTGTCTATGTGACGGGCGAACGTCAGCATCACAGCAACTGTCATGACGATTCCGAGCGATGACAGACACAGGGGAACAACGGCAAAGCCGTCATCAAATCTCATGTACTGCTGCGGCAACCTGCAACAGTTGACGAACACGCTAATGTCAGTCTTGCCCTCCTGCTTCTGCCACTACCGTTGTTCATGCTTCTGTTATTTCTTCTTGCCGCACTGCTGCACCAGTACGCACCAAGACGTGGCCTACGCTCTGCCGGCGGGCTACTTCTCGACGTGCCACGAGTCAACCTAGAACGTTTCGGCCGCCGAACATTTGCCTGCGCTGGCCCCACGCTGTGGAATAAACTGCCTGCCAACATACGTGGAAACGGCAACCACCCGCAATTCAAGAAGCTACTAAAGACATTTCTTTTTTCCACTTAATGGGTTTTACCGCTTTGATATTGCATTTTTAATGATCTTATTACATATTATCAATCCTATTTATGTTCTGTATTATTGATGATATTAGCTACATACAAGTTCGTATCGTGTGAACTGATGTCTGTACACACCCGTGAACGGGGCAGTAGCCCCGGATTTGATGGTGTCAAAATAAAGTTTTATTATATTATTATTATATTATTGGTGGCAGTGGTGATGACACTTATGGCAACGTGAATTATACTGATTATGATACAACTGAAGAGAGTCGTGTATAGAAAGAGCACAGTCGTCACTACAATGCTGCTATTGATTCCGTAGCGTTTGCTACACATGGCTGCAATTGATGTTACACACCTTGTAAACGTGTAGAACACGCTCGCCTAGAAGCAACACGCAGTAAACATTCCGTAGTAATTTTCCCAACGCCACACCGGAACCAGAATTGGGTCAGCAGGCGCCGCCCGGCGTTCACTCACCGGAAGCAGCCTGTGACGTCATCGGTAGGCCACCAGCCTTCCCCACAGTCAGCGCACGTGTTCGAGTCGCGCACGTATTCCCACGGCTTGCAGGACGTGCACAGCCAACAACACGAGTCGCCTTGTTGCACGTGCTTGATCTGTGCGCGTGCGCACGGCGCGCTGCAGCGTGACGTCGGTGTCACGTGCGAGCCGCCTGCCCACGTGATGGCATTGTCCGAAATGCTGGCGGAAAGAGACAGACGTCGATTGGCGGTTTTTTCGATTATTTTATTGAATGAGGCTGTTATGCTGCTCTAGTGTAATCGTGCAATGTATTAGCAGTGCAAACATACGATTGCGTAATAAAAAGTGTGTCATAATAAACCAGAAGCAATACGTATAACACGCTGATACTCATACAATGTTAGCTTTGCAAGTTTCATTACACTTTCCCTCAATATGATTGTGAATCAATGCGACATCAATAAACTCCTCACATCTGCCTACCAAGCACCCAAACTTCATAAAGTGTGGCTATCGATATCTTGACTATCGAATAGTATCGATAGAAAATAACACACATGACAACATATATCTGACTTGCACTGCAAAACAAAATTGCTAACAAAAACACCAATCACTGCCAAATGAGAAGTTCACGTCAGAGAGGCAGGGCGGAATTTGGCGTGTTCATTTTGTGCCATGATACTTAAGATGATTGACCGAACAAAGAGATCACCGCACCTGAGCCCGTTTGCCCAGTGACCGACCCTGAAGTAGCCGTAGGTGGCCGAGTGATCGCGCTGGCGGAAGTTCATGATATTGTAGCGACCCACGCCGTCGCCGTGCTCATCGAAGGCCACAAGGTCACCGCGGTCGTCTGTCGTTAAATAAAAGGTACGCCTTCGAGTTGCAATCGCCGTTGTTATAATTACACGTCATAACATTCGACGTCATCACCAACGTTGTTAATGTTATATAATAACCATAAACGTCATCGTCGTATCCCTAATAATCATTTGCGTCATAGCAACATAATTACCATTTTATAATAATAATAATAATAATAATGATACTATAAAAGCTTTATTTCACGATAGTGACCATGTCACCTTTGTCGGGTGATTTTCAATGAGTCATTTATTTGAAGACTATTTCATTGGTTACCACGTAACGTCCGTAAATGCAAATGTCCGAATAAAACAGGCTTCTGTACGTGACTGACCTTGGAATGAGACGTTGAGAATGTACTGCTTGTAGAAAGTATCTCCGGCAATCTTCTGGCTTTTCATGCAGCGAATTCGAAGCGAACGCTGTGCTATGTGCGAACAGGCATCTTGCAGCACATTGTGCAGTGCATGAGCGAACGCGTACACTGCGTTGAAGACAAAAGGTATTTTGCTTCCCTGGTTGTACGCACCGTCAGGGAGGCGCTCGTGTCCCGTACACGTCCTATTATCGCCCGTTTCGTCAGCCATGCCGGCCTTAGACGGTTGACCTCTGACGCTGTACAAAGACAAAAAGTTTGTTGTCTTCAATATTTTTTTTATTGATTGTCATCCAAAGCAACTCCAGGTGGCCAGTAGACAAAGAAGAAACCTTTGGCTTAGCGTGGGAATGATAAAAAGTGTAACCCGCCCCCTTTTGCGATATCTGTCAATTTTATCTTTAAATATATTCACATTAGCATTTACCAAACCTGCATGTTATTTGTTCCATGCTTCTATCACTATGAACGTTCATTTCGTAACGATCACGGTGTTACGATAACGTTTTATCAACATATGTTATTTGTTTCATGCATCTATCACTATGAACGTTCATTTCGTAACGATCACGGTGTTACGATAACGTTTTATCAACATATGTTATTTGTTCCATGCATCTATCATTATGAACGTTCAGTTCGTAACGATCACGGTGTTACGATAACATTTTATCAACATATGTTATTTGTTCCATGCATCTATCACTATGAACGTTCATTTCGTAACGATCATGGTGTTACGATAACGTTTTATCAACATATGTTATTTGTTCCATGGCTCTATCACTATGAACGTTCATTTCGTAACGATCACGGTGTTACGACAACGTTTTATCAACATATGTTATTTGTTCCATGCATCTATCACTATGAACGTTCATTTCGTAACGATCACGGTGTTACGATAACGTTTTATCAACATATGTTATTTGTTTCATGCATCTATCACTATGAACGTTCATTTCGTAACGATCACGGTGTTACGATAACGTTTTATCAACATATGTTATTTGTTCCATGCATCTATCACTATGAACGTTCATTTCGTAACGATCACGGTGTTACGATAACGTTTTATCAACATATGTTATTTGTTTCATGCATCTATCACTATGAACGTTCATTTCGTAACGATCACGGTGTTACGATAACGTTTTATCAACATATGTTATTTGTTCCATGCATCTATCACTATGAACGTTCATTTCGTAACGATCACGGTGTAACGTTTTATCAACATATGCAAAGGAATGACCGTCAATAACACAAGCAGCGTCACTATTTCAGTAATATAAAAGAAACTATGAACGAACTACGAAATAAAGTGATGTTTTTGTTAATACTATGCCTTTGGCATTGCCTTCAGGATGCTTCAAAAATAAACAAATTCGGTTTATAATATCGATGACAATGAAAACATGTATAAATATTTTATAATGCTCACGTGCATTGGTTCGCTTGAACACATATTTCAATACAAAATAGCGACGAATCGAAGCCTTATAAAGAAACAACCAATCGGACCGCGCGTTTCATACCGGAAGTGGCAGTTGTGCGCATGCTCCCAGAATTCGTCGAACCACGGATTGCGACGGTTGGTCGCCGGGTGGAGCCCCCGGAAGTAGTCGTCGAAGCCACCCAGCGGCGAAGACTGCAGCTCTATCGTGAGTGCTCCCTCGGCAGCGCCTTCGTTCCCCAACACCGAGATGTCTTGCTTCCCCCATCCGTCGCTGGCGATCCACACGAACTGGCCGTCGGCGTGGAGCGACTTCGCCGCCAGCAAGAGCTGCCTGGCGTCTTCGACTCGCAGGAACAGGACAACGACTCTTGCCGTTGGCTTCCGCTGTCCGGACAATGATTTACAAGATTTAAGAAGATCTTACCGTATGTAGCAAAATTTTGCATATTTAATGGATTTAGCAGGATTTAACATAATTTTACAAGATTTTACAAGAATTAGCAAGATTTAGCTAGACTTAACAATATTTAACCAGACTTGTCCAGAGCAAGGCTTAACTCGACTTAACAAGGCTTAGCAAGATTTAACAATGTTTAACACAATTTAACAACATTGAGCAGGATTTAAGAGTTTAACATTTAACAAGGTTTAACAAGATTTAACAGGGTAATTATTTTTAAAAGGACTAGCAACATCTAACAATATTAAGCAGGATTTAACAATGTTTTAAAAAATGTATCAAGGTTTACCAAGATTTAACAACGTTGAACAAAATTAAACAAGATTTAGCAACATACTTTACCAATATTTGAAAATATTTAACATGATTTAACAAGATTTAAGTATTGTACGAGATAGTGCAATATTGTACAATATTGTTCAATATGCTATATTTTTTACAAGCTACTACAATAGCAGTATTTTACGATAGTTTAAATAGTTTACAATATTGTATAATGTCGTGCAATAGTGTACAAGATCGTACATGATCTAACCAGACTTTTTTACAATATTTTTATTGGCCAATCAGCGACCGGAAGCAGGTGCAGCAGTCGTGACATTTCATCAAAGGTTAATCCCTGAGTACTGCAGTGTTTAACGATGTTGCTCGTCTAAACGCACACACAATTACGTGTCATCGTGCGACACGGTGTCGCTCGATAAATCGGGAACAAAATCGCTCTTGTGAACCGGCCTTATTTTCTGAAGGTTTCGGTGTAAGTAGAAGGTGACGCCTGTTTTGCGATGCACTGCAACCATGTCGCCGATTTTCGACTAACAGTGATAAGAATTAATGGTCTACTCTAACATACGACGTAACTGACTCACTTGTAAGTCTCTGACGATAGTTTCGAAGTGTGACGGCTTCGACGAGTGTGGAAGCTTAGCAGTGACGGCGATGCAGATGTTCCGGGCTCGAGCCTCGCGTTGGAACGAATCGATGCCTTGTTCACCATATTCGCCGCTAGATGCCACTGTGCTGATATAGGTCCAGTTGAAGTAATTGACAATGTCGGCCATAGCTTTCGCCTGATTAGAACATAAAGAACGGATTCACGGTTTGCATTATAGATATACTAGTAGCCGAGTTGGCCGGCGTTGCACGGGAGAAAAGGCATGATCTTGTGACTCCTTGCACTACACAGTCAAGTTATGATACTGGCAATGGAAATGACATCTTTGCGCCACAAAAATCACGCACAACTGCCGGTTTCACGAAGCGTTCGGTGGACGTTTGACGTAGATCACGTAACAATGGTTGCTAACAATTGCACGTAACTATTGTCCTGCGCTACGTAATTTACGCCAAACGTCCACATTGGTTCCTTCTACGTAATGCCCCAACCGGGGGGGGGTTCAAATGGGCTACCAGGCACGCCTAAACCATTTGAACAGACAGATAGACTTACGCACCTAACCAAACTACTTCATCGTATAGATTTAACTACCCGAAATGTTATGGTTTTAATCGATAGACGGCGCATGTGTATATACGGAATGCATCGCGGGATCGATGGTCGACGGAAGTACAACCTTTACTCCACATTAGACAGTCGTAAAGAATTGGTTTCAGCAAAGAAAGCAGCGTACCAGCAATAACATTACTGATATTAAACAGAAATCACAACGATAGCGTAGGAACGCAAAACAATCCTCTGATCTGACGTTTAAATAACTTTGAAAGCGACTGAGCATGAGTAACTGGGAGTAACAACATCAATGACTAACATGAGTAACTGGGAGTAACAACATCAATAAATGTGAGTAACAACATGAGTAACTGGGAGTAACAACATGAGTAACTGGGAGTAACAACGTCAGTAACTGGGAGTAACAACATCAGTAACTGGGAGTAACAACATCAGTAACTGAGAGTAACAACATCAATAACAGGGAGGTCCAGGCCGCCGACCATCCACTTTGGCCCCGCAGGACTCACCAGGCAACGGCCTGCTTTGAGACAGACCGCCTACTGAATGAGGCGGAGAAACGACAGAGAAGTAGCGGAGCCAAGAGCAAGCCTCATTTCCACCCGAAACCTCCCGCCACCACTGCACCAAGATCTGCAGATCAAGAATCGGGATCCTGAGTGACATCAGAACACACGACCGACTCTTGGCAGATGCCATCCTCATTCCGACATCTGAGTGGGCCAGTGCCGCACGACAGATCTCAGGGTGTAGTCGAGAGTCACGTACCTGTAAATTGTCCGGTGGCACGGTACGTGCGAAGAACTCGAAACGGCCTTTGTCGCTGAGAGCGGCACTGGTCGACGCGTAGCTGATCTGAGGAATCTTGAAAAGCCTCAGGAGGTTGGCCACACGCGCCGATACTGTGCTGCAAGGAAAACGTTTGAATGCATGGTATTAATAAAGACATCACTATCACAGATCTCATTTCTCAGTCGCTTTGGTGTAAGATAGATGACTGAATTATATACATGAATATTATTGTTAAAGAATATGCGACTGTTCGTGAGTTTAGTATTGGCGTATTAATATTAAGTATTTAATATTTAATAATAAGTTCAACGAAATTTTAAGACACAAGTACACACGTGTTAACATGTAGCATGACTATGATTATGTCACACGCTTGAAAATTCTATCTTAAAATATAGCTCAAAGTATTAAAGAAATCTGTTGTGACCGTGCTGTTAATGTGGGCAGAAAAGGAAATGGAAAGTTACAGCAAAATACAATAAAACAAGTTTAAATATTTTAAAGTTTCATTTAAACACATGGTAGTGATGTCAAAATTATCGAACAATATTCCGTACCACCTGTCATGAGACATAAAAATACATGTCACCGGTGTCACCAGACATGGCGCATGGCACGTACACGAGAAGATAGAGAAGTAGAAAACGTGTCTTCCTTGCGCGTTGCTACAAATATACGTGAACTTTCAGGATGAAAGTTATGTTTGCGAGAAAGACGTAGCATAATTACATTACGATCATATACTATAGTAGTTTAATATGATTATTATTTACCATTTTGATCATTACTTTACCTTTCTTATAAGTGTTTATTGTTATTTATTTAAGAAACACTGATGCGTTTTCTCGGAATAAATGTATTTTAGTACAGCACCCAGAACCAATACATGGATGTGTCGGTATATAAGTATAATATATTATTATAGCTGTTGTTGTTGTTGTTGTTATTATTATTGTTACTAGGTATATGTTATATAATATATATATATATATATATATATATATATATATATATATATATATATATATATATATATATAATATATATATAATTATATATATATATATATATATATATATATATATATATATATAATATATATATATATATATATATATATATATATATATATATATATATAATTATATATATATATATATATCAGGGTGAACAATATATATATATATATATATATATATATATATATATATATATATATATATATAATTGTGGTTACGTCGGGTTACCCAAGCCCAATCTGCTTCCTTTAAAACTCCATCCTCAACTGATTTAGCCGATTCACCATCTTTTCGGTATCGTATTTACGTGGATACTTTGTTTTTTATATTAACTGTCACTAGCAAAAGTGCCAAACAATTATAAGTGAACAATCCGAATATCAACGTATAATAAGTGCGCATTTTTTCGAAGACATCGGAAGTATTGACTTTAGTCGTTAGATCTAGTTAGGCTCAAAATAGTGGATATCCAAAATGGTAAACACTTTATGGGGTCAAGGCTAATCATGGGCATGACTACCAACTTCTCGCCAATCACATGACAAAGTTATGAATTTTCACCAAGGGCGAAATTCTTAAGTTTTCGGCGTTTCCATTTTCACTTCAATAGATTCTGCATGCAGAATTAAATAATTCAATAGTTTGTTTGATGATTTCACAAAAAACGAAATAAAAAATTTGCACAAACGAGCCCGCATGTCGTAGTAAATATTAGGTAGGTTTGAATTTTCGCAAAATGAGAAATGAGACGAGCAAAAAATCGAATTGATGATGCACCTTGAATTCCCATTCTAATGACGATGGAGCGTGACCTACCTATAGGATCCTCCGACCACGCCAATGACGGCTGGTGACACTCCCGTGGCTGTGGCCATGGAGCCGTCGGCACAACGGAACTCCTCGGCGTCCCGGTGACTGAGGAAGGCACGCACGTACTCCAAGGACTGCTCGACGGCGTACGTGCCCCGCGAACATGTGTCAAGCACGCTGGCGCCCAGCCGGATGTGAGGCAAAATGGCAGCGTTGGCGTTCACATGATCGACGGCGTACAACATGGCCTCCAGTCGCTGTGACGTAACGATGATGCCGTTAGTGTTTGTCTGTGTGTGTGTGTGTGTGTGTGTGTGTGTGTGTGTGTGTGTGTGTGTGTGTGTGTGTGTGTGTGTGTGTGTGTGGTGTGTGTGTGTGTGTATGTGTGTGTGTGTGTGTGTGTATGTGTGTGTGCGTGAGTGTTTGTGCGTGTTTGCGTGTGCGTGTGCGTGAGTGCGTGCATGCATGCATGCGTGTATGTATGTGTGTGTAATACTATTAGCTGCGGCGGCGGCGGCAGCAGCATCATCAACAACAACAACATATATATGGCATCATCAACAACAACAACAACAGATATATGGCAATGATGACAACACCATTACAACGACGACGACCTAGACACGACAGTGCCGACCTGTATTCCTCGCTGTGCTTGGATCTCGCCACACGGCGCTGACGTCACGCTGCGCTTATGTACCGGGAAGAGGCCACCAAGGATGAAGTCTCCGGGGATGTTGATGACCCTAGCCTCTACCCTCTCCTCCATCGTGTCAGCGGTGGCGTTGTTGTAGGGAGAATTCTCCCGGACGCCTGCGTACATCCCTGTAGCATATTCGCTACCGTTGTTGTCGTCACTTAAGAACAGTTGGTCAAACCTTCTCTCGTCACCTCGTGCAGCACACAGCATCGCGAAGAACAGCCAAAGAGACGGTGCCATTTCGGTGACTGGAAGCCAGCGACGTTGTTGTCTCGTTTCAGTTCTGTTGTGTAAATGAATGATCGACGTTTGGTGCTGATTTAACAGGTGAAGCAAACGTCTTCGTTCGACCTCACGATCAGCATTGAAACCCGGTTTCGCTCTGAAACATGATATATACATGTTAATGCGACGTGTGGGAGCATAACATCTTGAAGTTGTATATACTAGCTGTGCGCTCTTGGGGACAGGTCATTATTTTTTCAGGGTTCATGTATACGAATAAAAGCTTGTCGGTGAAAAGACACAAATTAAAGTGGACATGTTTTGTTTGTTTAAAGCTGAATCGTAAACTTCATTTTGCGCACAGTATGGGACTGCTGCATTGACTTTTAGCTTTAGTTCCAGTGGGAAAAACAAGAGTGATCTGCAGCCAGTGGTAGACATGGAAGTGGATGGGCGCTCACACCAGAGACGAACCAGTACGTTCCGCGATTGTTTCAAACGTACATTTGCCGTTTCTCTAATAACATTAATATTACGAAAAATATACGCAGACGCCGCTTTAGTTGGCAGTTCCACGCGCCACTATCATTCCCATTGTCTGTTAATCAGATATAGATATAGGGTCAGCGCGTACGCATCACAACTAATTTCATTGACATGTAGGCGGTGTTCTCTGTGTTATCGCTGCCGGCGTAGCTAGAATGGAACAAACCTGGCGAATTAATACGTATTAATTTACAGCTGTATTACATATATGAGCACCGGGCGGGCGCGTCACGAGAAATCTTATTTCGTACTCGTCTTGAAAAAAAAATTTTCGACAGCCATACGGGCCAGAAAAGGTGCAGCCCTAGGTTATCCGGAGGCTAAAATCTGATGTGCTCACACTATTCCCAGTTGTGGGAGCCATGCTGATGCCACCTATCCATAGAACACAGGCAGCGACACAGGCATCGATGACCACGGTCCACCTCAGCGAGCTGTCAGCGCGGATACAGGTGATGTCGGCTCACGGTTAATTCGGCCCGGTGAATTCCGACAGCATTCTTTGGAGAGTTCGGCCGTCACTTTGGTATCTTCGGCCTCAGAGCACAACGGGCATAGTGATCTCGGCCCAAACGATTGTGTGAATAAAGCATTCTATTTATTATCTCATTTATTAATTGATTTATTTCCACATTAACCCGAAATTGTTACTTTGTAACTGCTTTTATAGCTTCTTTTCGCATAAAATACGTCGGTATATTTTTTCCATTTTAACACGCAGTCAATGAGACGTTCATTAGAATTTATACAATTCGTTGTATCCTTAAAATTCATATAATATATAATATATTACATCAAAAACTATAATATTATATACAGTTGAATAATTTAAATAAATTAAATTACAATTATCATAATATCTTGTTTCTATATTTCAGATTTTCAAGGGAAATTTTCCCCAGTTTTTGTTTTTAATTAAACCAAATACAGAGCAATGACAGCGATAAGCGATTATTGTATTGTGAATACAACGGAGCCACCTGCATGTGGTCTTTGATCTATACAGTGCTTTTCGTCAGATCATTTTGAATGTGAAGCATGGTCTTTTATTCACACCTGCTCATTGTACGAAACAGACAAAGCAGTGTACTTCAACAGTATCTAGTTAAACTTGACATCCCTTTTATGACAAGTACAGGAATAACAAATCCTTAACGTGAAAGCAAATCCATTACTAGCTAGAACTGAGTAGATCGTGCGTGTCACATCGGGCACCGAAATCACCAAGCCGAAATAACAAGGCAGTTTGGCCGAATTCTCCGAGGGCCGAAATCACCACCACCCGTCCGCGCCACTCCTGCTATTGCGATGTTCTTACTGTCATGTAAAGCCCGCAGCACGATTTTTCGTCGGGGGACAAATAATCTTCAATTGCTGCGAATTCCGACAAGATCGGGGCTTGTCGGATAATATCTGACAGTGCTAGATCTCAGAGGGTCCTCACGGGCCTTATCGGCTAGTGTGCTGCAGACTCCGACAAATTGTCGGGGCTCGCGCGATTAGCGACCAATAGGAAGCGTGATTGCAGTCACGCGCACAAACGTCATTGTAAACACGGCGGCCCCCAGTGCCACGGCCACGATGACAAATGGGATCACGCCTCAGTTAGACTTCCTGGTGTGTTACACACGAATGTAGGGCACAGTAATTTTAGATATGTATAATTAAAAAAAAATCATATAATCTGACATAACTGCATTTGAGCAGGCACATTTGCACGTTTGCTAGTAGAACATGTTGACAGTGTAACTGTGGATTTTTAGATTTCAAGAGGCGTGCTAGTCGTGACAAAATATCGGCGACAAAATATCGGCTAGTGTGCTGCGAGCTGATGGCCCGATAAATTTAATCCCGATGAAAAAGTTGCAGTCCCCCGACGAGAAATCGGCTAGTGTGCTGCGGGCTTAACGATAAAAAATACAAAAACGAAAGCTAGCTATATCTTCTACCTAGCTCCGCGAAGCTAGGGATAGGAGATGGCAAGTTTTCGTTTATTTTGGTCTTTATTCGGAAGGAAGAGTAATGTTTGACCAAGTCACATGTGTATGCGTATTGTAGATATACGAGGAGAAGTTTGGCAGCTCTATGTGCTCGTTTTCATGGTTCGGTCAGAAAGTAAATAATTTCGAAGTCGAAGGCTACTGGCGTCGCTAAACTGCTCCGAATTCGAACATGATTCTGCGGTATTACTAGAGGCCAGCATAACGAAATCGTTACATTATACGTTTTATTCTCAAATTGACATCGCCATCACTCGCTATTGTAACGCGAGTGAAACTATACTGAACACTGCATAGACATCACTGACTGAATGTAAACGCATATCATCATTGACGTCACAAAACCACGTGATCGCTCATCTCATTAACTTTGAATTTTTACGCGCGCTATTTGCGAGTTAGACGCATTAAACATCTCATTTTACCTATAAATAAATTGTTCCTATTGTTTTTTTTTATTTTGGCATGTAGTACATACACTATTAAACTTTGTGTACACACTGAAAAAGCATTTTAGCTAGAGCCTTTTTGTTATTCCCTTTAAAGTATACCACAGTATTATATTTTCAAATAACCATTACTCTTAAAACTATCATCACCTTTAGTCCTTTGTGACCCAGTAGTTACAACCATGTTCAAACGACTTCGGTTTCACATTCTCAAATATTGTTGAAAGTAATCATCCTGTGCGAATATTTGACCCTTCATTTATCACGTTCGCGTCTTCAGGTGGTCAATATCGACCTGTCCCGTGTGAATAAATGGAGGACGGAGATAACAGGAAAGACATTAGAAAGCGCTGACAGGTGATAGGAGTCGAATCGATAACATGAAGCAAATGTAGCAATTTTACCTTGCGAACTAATGTAAACACAGCGGATTTCCGATGGAAATATGATATATATGATGCTTGTTATATCAATTACGTTGTGCTTAAGTGTGTTTAATTAGCTGGTTTCTGACAGTAAATTTAATCGTAATCAACGTTGCGTTAACATCGTCTTAATACGATGCAATCATTGATTTCCCACAATGGAATCCCGTGGAAGAGCTTTGATACAACACAGCCAGTGGTGCAATTATGTCCGCGGTAAAGTAGGCTTACTACCGCTGTAAGATTGAGTCCCCAGATACGCTATTGAATACAATACGATATCTCAAATCAACGGTTCACACACGTCTGCCGATGTGATGATGGCTGAATCTGCAGTATTGGTTAATCAGCCTATCCAAACCAAGCTCTTAAGTAAGGCTTTTACGTGTAAGTCCATCAGCAGTAGTCGTTTTGAAACTGTGACACCGACGTTTTGCGTGGCTATCGTCGTGACGTGATTAACAATATCCGATTATACCGAAATTGCATCCAATTATCCACTTTGGATACCGACACCCGTGTTTAAGCTAACGATAAATGCTGCCGTAAGTCAATGTAAGTACAACGGGCATGCTCGACACGTGAAGTCAACCACTATTATTGATCACCAAGCTACCAGGGTTATCCGCCTGGGACCAACTGTGGACCGGGGTTATGTTAAGTAGGTTTATCAGCAGGTTGCAGTTCTCTACCCCGGAGCAACGCTAAGCTACAAAACGATCAGGATGATGAGTTGTAATACGTAAGGTACAAAAGCACAATCGATCGTAAATCCGTCGCAGACTCGTCATAGGGGTTTTGAAAAGGGGGTTCGAACGTACACAATCAGCCGGGGATTTCTGGGATGATTTCTGAAACTTGTTTACACTTAAAACAAATTATCTCAAGCATGGGTAGTGAATACTGGCGAACATAGTGTGTCAAGGGCGATAGTGTAAACAGCTGGTGCATAACATTGAACAATTTGATGCAAATTTAGAAGACCTTGTTGTGAGAGTATTATTACACAGATATAAGCAATTGTGCCAAGAAACGCTGATGATACGGAGTTCCTTTGTCTCAGTAAAGGATACAGTATTCACAACGAGGTAATTCCCAACTACGTTGGGTGGTATTGTGCCTTTTTCATGGGTCATAATTTCTAAGAACTCGTTTCGGGTCACACAAATGACTGTTCAGACGTGTTTCTCCTGTTCTAAGTTACACCAGCCGTCCGCTCGCTCTGTGTAAACTGTTCCAATTTCCCTTTCAGTTATTGACCGCGTCTAACCATCTGATAAAAAAAAATTTGTGCCTCCCCGTCATTTCTCCGTTTAATCTTCCCTTTCTGTGTGTCCCAAAAGATAATTATTTTCATAGCAGTTCAATCCATAATTGTTATTTCTTCCTTCACCTTGTTGAATATTTTTTTTCATTACTTATCCAATCTAGAATGCATTGATTCATTTCGGCCGCAGCTGGTGCCTGCAATGGTTAACCTACTGCTGATAACATTAACACACTTCGTGGACAATGTCGTGTCACTGAAATGGACAATCCATTCCAAAGTTTTTCTTCGTAGTACGAACGCGTGAATGTAAGAAAACCGAGATGTTAATTGAGAGTGTCGCATCCGTGTTAATGGTGTGTGGATGGAACATCGAGTTCGTGAGAGAGTGAGTGAGTGTGAGTGGGTGAATGAATTTGTGTGTAGATGAGTATGAATGGGCGTATGGCTGACATAGTGTGAATGGGCTTATGGATGACACAGTGTGAATGGGCACATGATCGAGTGTGTAGTTCAGTGAGTTGAGTGAGTGGGCAAATGTGTATGAATGGCAGGTGTGGGTGAATGTGCAGTAGAGTGTGTTGGTGAATGAATGTGTGTGATAGAGTATATGTATGGGCGCACGAGTGAGTGTGGGGTTGGAAGAATGACTGATAATGTGATTGAGTGAGTGAATTAGTGAAAGAGTAAATAACTGAGTTATGGTTATAATAATGGGTGATTAGATGGTGAGCGACTGCGTGAGTGGGTGGGTGGGTGGGTGGGTGGGTGGGTGGGTGAGTGAGTGAGTGAGTGAGTGTGTGAGTGAGTGAGTGAGTGAGTGAGTGAGTGAGTGAGTGAGTGAGTGAGTGAGTGAGTGAGTGAGTGAGTGAGTGAGTGAGTGAGTGAGTGAGCGAGCGCCGTGTTGTGCGAATGCGTGGGCGGGTGGGTGAGTGAATGAATGATTGAGTGGCCGGATGTACGAGTGAATGTGTGCGTGCGTGCGTGCTTGCGAAAGTGCTTTCAGGCAGGGTTCGTGGCGTAATGGAGTCTGTGATCAGAACGTGTTTTTGAAATGTGACACTACTCTATCAGAACGTCTCAGTCACATGAAGTCTAAAGTCACGTCACTTCTGTTGCGATAAATATGTCTCAAGCCTACGAAGGTCGTCGAAACATGGGTCGGACTTCACCAGCCCTGACACAACCCTCACTAACCCTTATCTCATAAACGTGCTGGGTGCAGACGTCACTTATGGCAAGAAAAACATCGTTCTGACAGAACTGGAGCAGAATTATCGTTACCAGACGAACAAACAACAGCTGTGTTTAACTAAAGTAAGTTGTCGCTTTAGGACATTCAAAAACAAGGAATGTCTCTATTTATTGGCAGTTGAACGGCATAAGTTGTCTGTCGGCACTCACGCGAAGACTGACAAGAAATGCGTGAAGTTTGTACTGATTGACGAAACGACATTAATTGCGTTTCACCCGTTTAACAAATCCTGGAAGACGCAGGTTCCACTGGACACATAACCCACATCCGCTTCCAGTCGAACTTCGTGCACGTGTTCGTGGAATGCAGATTGGTTGTAAAACTTGTAAACAGCAGCTGCAGCGCTTTGATGACTTTTATTTCACTATCGAAGTGTGCCTAACCCAGGCGTGCTTGTTATTACCTTTGACGCAGGCATCGGGTAGAAATACTGCTGTTTTAAGTGTACTTTCCGGCGGAACCGCACATAATTCCAAATATTGTCTTGTTGCCCGGGTTAACCGACAAGATGTACTTAATCTTAATATCACAAGAGTCGCCTCAGGCAGAGAAGTGGGCACATAATATATTTTAATAATAATAATATTATTGTTGTTGTTGTTTGCATTATTATAACTGTTGTTGTTTTTATTTTTACCATTGTTAGTATTATTGTCATCGTTATTATTATTGTTGTTGTTGTTATTATTATTATTATTAGTAGTAATAGTAGTAGTAGTATTAGTATTATAAAGCATAATGTGGCGTGGCATTTAATCTTGATAACATAACGGATACATGGTTGTAACGGACAACTATGACGTTTTGTCCGGGTACCTTTGCGAACCCCTGACCCTAAAGGATAGCCGTGATATTTCTACTGGATATCAACGTTGACATACTAAGCTTGTCCTGATACCACAGCGGTCATTTGATCATAACAAGCAACTGTAGCGTTTTGTCAGGACACCACAACGGACAGTCAGGACACCAAAACGGACAGTCAGGACACCAAAACGGACAGTCCGGACACCAAAACGGACAGTCAGGACAAAACAGATGACGGATATTTTGTCTAGATACGACGGCGGACACGTAACCAAGTCAGACACCGGTGCATAACGTGTGATTGACAAGTGTTTGACCACCTCCAAACTAAACTTAATTAACGCCAACGGACACACTTTTCTAATCCAGACAATGTTGTGGCACTGTTATAGTAAAGACTACTTCGTAGCCCTACAGAGAATCCGCCTGACAAAGACGTGGCCACATGGTCACCTTGACTACCAGCAGAACCTAAGGGTAAACTATATCTTATATAGCGCTGTATTCTGTCATTAGTACACTTCAAAGCGATTTTCACGTCACACTCTGACAGACCTACCTGTTCTTTCGAACACTAGCTAAATTTCTATTGGTTGTTATTCAGCATTCAGCCACGCGTAATTACTGCGCGAAAACAATTCATTCGTGTATATTCACACACCAACAGCCAGGTACCCACTGAGGCAACGTAGAGTGAACGGAATTACACAAGCTTCGAAATTACAGCAACATTATTCGAACCCCGGCCCGACGTTCTAACACTAGTCAACCGTTCCCGACGTTAACTTACCGTTCGTCCTTCTGACCGTGGTAAGCAACTCGGGCAGTCTTGCGCAAGTCGGGCGTCACACCGTGCCTTGCCTTGTGTAACACCAGAGCGTTCGTCTCCGGTCTCCGTACGTTCACACGTACGCCTGACCGTGCACTCCTCGATCGGAGCTCGCGCGGGACTGGCGCGACCCGCTACCGAGGCGCAACCTTCAACAGTTGGTGGCTCCAATTAGACGAGGCCGCGTAAACCGAACGAGTCAATTACGCGGCAGGCGTCATTCCCCCCCCCCT
The DNA here is from genome assembly GCA_963662155.1 of Lamellibrachia columna. Lineage (NCBI taxonomy): Eukaryota > Metazoa > Annelida > Polychaeta > Sabellida > Siboglinidae > Lamellibrachia > Lamellibrachia columna. The sequence goes on along the minus strand of OY759275.1, from coordinate 26,894,313 downwards.
TCTTCAACCGTTGTTGTTAGCGCCACCGACCGTTGCACAACGGCGATGGAGACAGCTCGCTCCAGTCTCTTTTCTCGAGAGGACGTTTAATCTGACGTAGTTATTTCGAAGCATTCCTCGCCTTTGTGTATAGTTCCGCTGTTACTGCTTATATGTTGCCGTTGTTTCTGCGGCATTTGCTTTATAATCGTAGCTTATGTTGTTTTTCGGCTTTGCCTGTCCATTACGACATTTTTTATTGTTTCTGATTACAGTGTTTTGTTACTGACGCGTCTGTTGTTGCTGCTTATTTTGCCACTGTTGCTTCTCGTTATAGTGTCATAGTTTCTGTTGTTTCTGATTACGTTAGGCTTGTTTCTCATATGTATGCGTCAGATGTATTGTTTCTAGTTAAGGTTTGAATTGTTCTGTGTTTATATTACCTGTGTTTATAAATATTAAATAACGTATTTTGCATATATTATTTCGATTGATATTGTCGCTGCTTATATATTACTGCTGTAACGGTGTCATGGTGGAAATAACGATAATATCGTTGACTAAGATAGCATAATTTTTATGACGTTCCTTCACTCCTTTGGTCTGTCCAAAGCCGTATTTGAGAAATTCGTTTTTCGTTGTTCTCGTTAGCAAACGACCAGACGTGGATTGCATACGTTCTGGCTGATACTGTTAACGCCAAACATGTGAATACAATAATTAATAAACCAGTTTGTGTTTAACATTGCACAGCGTGAGAATATCTACAATATTCAAAAATGTCTCATTTGTATACCAGAACACGTACATACGGCACTAATGTGTAGCTGCGATAAGTATGCGTGACGTCAAAGATCCGGAAGTTGCGAGTTGCAAGAAGCATGCGTGACGTCAAAGTTCCGGAAGTGTGCACTTAGCGTCCAGTGCGCATCTTCGATATATGCACATTTCTGCGCAACACCCCCTGTCCACTTAATAGAATCTACATGTTATCACAGTTTAGCTGAAGTCTTTTTGTTGTCATCCAAGGATAATCGATCTGACCTACACATTCGTTGAGCTGGCAAATGACACTAGGCTTGTCCCGGATCTTGATGGTTGAATATGGTTACGTGCAACACGCGTACATGAAAGTCCAACCCAAGGCGAAACATTCCTCTTTATAATGATATAATCGGCCGTAAAACCGGCACTTGGGGGGCCTCGCATTCGAGATGACTTCTCAAGTCTTTGGATGTTGCTTCCTATTTGCGATATTATGTCGTAAATCAGGTCAGCGTTTCTTTGAAAGATCAATCTTATTTGACACAGTCACGCAACATGCGAACACTTGGCGATCAATGGCGCAACCAGGTCATGCTGAAGACAATGAGACTGAGACAGGAGGCTATGATTATCCACAGTACGTCAGCAGTCGAGTCATACACCACATTCACGTCAAACTGGACACACAGCGATTATGTGGTAACTACCCTGGGTGTTGTCTCGACTTCCGTTGGAAGCATTAAGCCACGCTGCAATCACTGCACGAAGATTATTCGTTCACATATTCATACTTGGTGTGAACGTGGTGTGAACGAGTTTACCACCAAAGCTTCGAAAGGCAACAAGAGGAATCGAACCTGAGTTCTCTCGGTTGAGAGTCCGCCGTTCTAACCGCTCTGCCACCACACCCCACTGGATAGCGCCTGACTTAGCAAGGATCTTCTTTTGGGTAGAAGTAGTTGGTTTGTCTATATACATTATTAGTGTCCAACATCATATCACCATCTGTAGCTTAGAACAATAGATGAACGTACACCAACTGAAGACTTTTTGGAAGAGACAAAACCGTTCCAGGAAGTAGTAGTTTGAATAAGACAGTCAACAACACTGTTGTTACTGTTGTTACTGTTGTTAGTGTTGTTACTGTTGTTACTGTTGTTACTGTTGTTACTGTTGTTAGTGTTGTTACTGTTGTTACTGTTGTTACTGTTGTTAGTGTTGTTACTGTTGTTACTGTTGTTACTGTTGTTAGTATTGTTACTGTTGTTACTGTTGTTACTGTTGTTAGTGTTGTTAGTGTTGTTACTGTTGTTACTGTTGTTACTGTTGTTAGTGTTGTTACTGTTGTTACTGTTGTTACTGTTGTTAGTGTTGTTACTGTTGTTACTGTTGTTACTATTGTTAGTGTTGTTACTGTTGTTACTGTTGTTACTGTTGTTACTGTTGTTACTGTTGTTAGTGTTGTTACTGTTGTTACTGTTGTTACTGTTGTAACTGTTGTTGCTGTTGTTACTGTTGTTACTGTTGTTACAGTAGATGCGACAAAATACAAAGTTCGCTCGTTTGATGCACAGAAGGAGGCGTGCAGTACAATACTTATTCTTGCACAGTTGCCCACTTGCACACTTGCACACTTCCACAGTTGCACACTCGCGCAATCGCCCACTCGGCCACTTGCACACTTGCCCACTCGCACACTTGCACGATTGCAAACTTGCCCACACGTGCACACTCGCGCACTCGCACACTCGCCCACTTGCACACTTGCCCACTTGCCCACTCGCCCACTTACACACTCGCACACTCGCGCACTCGCCCACTTGCACACTCGCGCACTCGCCCACCCGACTACTTGCACACTTGCATACTTGCCCACTAGCACACTTGCACACTAGTATACTAGCCCACATGTTTTCGTACACACTTCTACACTTTTATACAGCATATAATTCTGCAACAGCAACGCTGACGGAGAACCGAGAGTGCAAAAAGGCGGAAGAGATGCCTAGAGGATATAATTGACGTCGGCGACAGACGGTCCATTTGACGACTGTCACGTTGTGCGTCGGTACATATTGGACGCTTTGAAGCAAATGTGTATTGAGTGTCGTATACTCCGGCTTCACGGAACTAATGACTCAATGCTGGAGACGTCATTGGTTGTCACATGTGAGGTTGTTGTGGATGATCACGGTCTCGTTAGTGACAATACCATCTAAAGTGACACAGGATGACGTCTCGAGTGCACAACGGATCTACGCCGCCAGAACCCAGCGTTGCCATTGAAATTGCATTATCACACAAATGAAATCAAGGCGAGTTCGAGAACGACATAAAACAAAAAGACTGCAACGTTTATACACAACCCTTCGCATACTTATCTTGAAATACACCATCAGTTCAGTCTGGTGCATTATTGAACAATATTTAACAATATTTGCCATCTAAGCCAAAGGCCCAGGTGGCAAGTGGACAAGGAAGCCATTGGCTTATTGAGAGTCCAACAATGTTCATCTATGTGTAACCCGCCCTCCTGAGATATGTGTCAACCTTGTTTTTAAACATATTCATGCTGCTAGCAGTTACACAATCTGTAGATAAATTCATTTATTGTCCTCTGTGAGAACGAGTACTTTCTGATATCCAATCTTCACTGATCCTTTACTAATTTTACCTCATGTCCTCTAGTTCTGCTATCTTTCTTGAGTGACAAAAACATATTTCTATAAATATTTTAATTCCAAAAAAACTTAAATCTGATTTCCCCCTAACCTTCTTGTATCTAGAGTTGTTAAACCACATTCTTTCAGGCGTTCTTCATAACTAAGTTCTCTCAGTTCTGGAATTTTTTTTTGCTCTCCTCTGTATGCGTTAAAGTTTATATATATATATATATATATATATATATATCCTTCTTGCAAAATGGTTTCCACGCTTGTATACAGTATTCTAAATGAGATTTATCTATTGCTTTATACATAGGTATAACTAGCTTTTTTCCTTGTATGCTATGTTTCTCCCAATCAACCCAAGAATTTGATTACACTTTGAAGCTGCAATACGACACTGCTCTGAAACTTTCACATCAGCGCTTATTGTAACTCCTAAGTCCTTTTATTTTACAGAATAGTATCTCCCATTTTATAGTTTACATCCAAGTTCCCATGTCCTGTATGTAGGCATTTACGTTTCCCAAAATTTAACAACATCTGCCATTTCTCAGACCATTTCACTAATCTGTCTAGATCGTTTTGTAAATGTTGTCTATCACCATCAGTATTAACCTTTCTAAACACCTTTGTGTCATCCGCAAATTTCAATACGTTACTTGTTATATTGTCGTCCAAGTCATTGATATATATTCAGGATAATACAGGTCCTAATACTGATCCTTGTGGTACCCCACTCAAAACTGATTTCCAGTTTGAAACTTCTCCATCCACTACAACTCGTTGTCTTCTGTCAGTCAGCCAGTGTTTTATCCAGTCAATTATGCCTTCCCCGATACCATGGGCTTTTAATTTTAGTAGTAATCTTTGATAATATCTACAGGCGATCCATCGTCTATCCACTTAGTGACTTCTTCCAAAAAACATAACATATTTGTTAAGCATGACCTTTGACGCATGACGCTTTTAGGAATCCATGTTGAGATGAATTTAATAATTTATGCCTAACAAGGAAGCCCACCATATGGTCTTTAATTAACCTTTCTAATAATTTACACATAATTGACGTTAAACTCACTGGTCGGTAATTATCTGACTTATTTCTCGAATCCTTTTTAATAATGGTATGATGTTTCTTCTTTCCATTCAAAAGGAACAGCTTTAATGACAAGTTGAACACTCCTGCAAATGGTATACTGTTTCCATTAGTAGTTTTGGAGGAATTCCACCCACTCCCGGTGGTTTATTATCCATCATTGCCTTTATTTTCTTAGCTACCATTTTGGGAGTTACAATTAACTGTTCTAAATATTCAGATTTAGCCTCCTGAAATTTAGAATCTGGAACTGGTATTGAACTAATATCCTCTCTGGTAAACATTGAACTGAATTTACCATTCAATTCTTCCGCAATTAAAAACTCCTGTGATATTATATTTCCAGCACTGTCTTCTAGAGGTGTTCTATGTTACATGCTAGTTGTTGCTCATAGCTTCTTTTAGATTGTCTAATTTCAGTTGTAACTGCATTAAGTGCCTCTTTGTAATTTGCATAGTCTTCATCCTTTCTGGTACGCCTATAAACCCTCCACATAGTTTGCTTGAACATTATTTTTCTAATAGCTTCTTTTGACAAGTGTTTCTTTCTAGACCGTTTTCCTTGTTTTTTTCAAGGGTACACATTTATCGATGATACTCTCAATTTCATTTTTTAGAATATTCCAACATTCAATTGCGGTCTTATTCATCAGCATGTTATTCCAATGTAGCTTTGCTAAATATTTTCTCATATCTTTATAGTTACCTTTTTGGAAGTTTCTCCGGTACGTTTATTTATTTTTACTTTCTGATTTTACATTGATGTCAAAATCTATTTGATTATGTTCACTGTTACCCAATTTTTCATGTATTTTTTACATTTTCCACTATGATGACAAAACTATATCTAATACATTATCTCCCCTGGTTGGTTCTAGCACGTGCTGAATACGGAAACTATCCTGAATTAAAAACTCTCTAGAAATGTCCATTGTATGTGTCCATGGTTAAAATATCCCATTATGATACGTTCCCCTTTACTCACTTCCTTTATATCATGTTGTATTATCCTCTTCGTTTATGTTTGGACTTCGGTAAACTAATCCAATAGTTAATTTTTATTTCCTGAAACTATTTTGCACCAAACAGCTTAATCGCAATCTGCTTCCCTTTCAATTTATTTCATAAGCCTGAATAGATTCTTTAATATATAAAATAACTCCCCCTCCCCTTCTTCCTATTCGATCTCTCCTTAACATTACGTATCCTGTCAGTCCTAATTCAGCATATGTTATGACTATGTTGGCCCATGATTCGGTTATACCAATTATGTGAGGGTCAATATCTTCTACCATAATGTTTAATTCGTTTTTCTTATTTACTATGCTCCTTGCATTTAAACACATTATGCTAAAAATAGCCATCTTTGGTCAGGTGTGCGTTCCCGTTTGTGTAAACCAAGTTTACATACCACTGCGGTCGTTGATTCAGGGCCGGCCAACGGCTGAATTTTTTACGGCGACATGCATCTTTCATCAGACCCACTCAACAGGAAACTCATCGTCGTGTTTGACGCCTGCGTACGCTGCCGGGACGAGACCACTTCCGTTTCGTCATAATGACTTCCGACGTCTCCATGGTTACCTGTGTAATAGCACACTCGTCTACATTTGTTGACCGATTTCGTTCGTGTGAAACTGTCATCTTGACTTCGTTAGTGTGAAACGGTGATCTTGACAGACCGGTGAAGGACAAAGGGTGGCTTCCTGTGTGTTTGCTGTTTTGGGGATATTTCCCGAATCTCTGCCGTGTGCAGGCGAAGAACAAACAAAATGTCTCGCTTGCCTAATGGATGTGTAATTCCAGGTAACACGACCAGTTTGTTAGATCGCCTTTTTGTACTGACAGGAATCGAACACAGCTGTCGACGTAAACAGTATTTTGAATTGTCATAGCTCAAACATCTCAACGTCAATGTCAAGTCATAGCTCAAACATTTCAACGTCAGTCTCAATATATTTGTGTTGTATGACTTAGCACCTACGTGTAATTATTCTGATGAAATCTGGTGATGCCTGACACGATGCAAAGACCCTTATTTATGTAACTCGGTGTAAATTTGAGGTTACATTGCCTTTAAATAACAGCAACGTTGGAAATAGGAATATATTGCCAGTGTTTATATTGTTTTGGCGTTAACCTTCAGATAGCCATCTTCTCGAATGTCTTTACGCAAAATATTATTATGTATTGACTCCTACTACAACTGATTCCTAACCTTCCTACGGCAACGAAGAATATAATTATTGATGTACTCTAAATAGATAGCATGACTGTGCTACGACTTCATATTGGGTGGCCGTGAGCCAGCCTGAAAAATGCGACGATCTATGATGAATAAATAACAAATCACATACCGGTGTGCGTAAATAACGCTGCGTGGCATGAGCATTATAATTGTAATTGTAATTGTAATTGGTAAGCGTGAATCCAATAATTTGTCAAGCTCCGTTTCCTCGTTCTGATTTGACGTTCATTTAGTTATTGATTTGTTAATTCCCCTAACGCTTCATTGCTAATTGTGTCTGGCCAAAATATCCTTAGCCTTCTCATTGAACACTTGTTTATGAATCTTTGTATCGTGTGTAGCCTAGTTGTTGTATTGTGTATAGCCTAGTTGTTGTATCGTGTGTAGCCTAGTTGTTGTATCGTGTGTAGCCTAGTTGTTGTATCGTGTGTAGCCTATATGTTGTATCATGTGTAGCCTAGTTGTTGTATCGTGTGTAGCCTAGTTGTTGTATCGTGTGTACCCTAGTTGCTGTATCGTGTGTAGCCTATATGTTGTATCATGTGTAGCCTAGTTGTTGTATCGTGTGTAGCCTAGGTTACATAGTACGCCGCGTGTCTGCTCCATACATTAGCACATTCTTAGCAATAATTGAGCTAGCTACTCTTTAGCTTGGTTGGTACCGAATGTTCCTTTATTTCCATGTCTCGATAAAAAGCACGATGAAAGCTGCCCTTGCGGTACCGATCACTATATGTTCCTACCTTTGTGTCCACTGTGTTTCCTATGATAACGTGAAAACATGATCTTTCTTTGTAGTGTAGTTAGGTTGTTTTTACTGTTAATTTAAAGTAGCTGCAGTTGTTTCTAATAGTTATTATTTCTTCCATTTCGTTTTGGTTGTGGTCAACGGCACAAAAGGACTACTCGATTTGTATACGAAATGTTGCTATTTGGACGGTGCATGATTTTTCGTGGCTGAAGCTGTTTGTTCCTTAGTGTTGAAATACTTCCCAAAGAAGTTGAGATGGCCTTGGAATGAACAGGTCTGCCAGGGGGTGAAGTGTAAAGCGCTTTGAGCAGGCCTATGGACCGGATACCGCGCGATATAAGAACATACCTTTACCTTTTTTCTTTTTTGAATGGGCTGCCGTTTTCAGCCTTTCCAGGTTGATTCTGTTTAGAATTTTTTTAGGACCACTACAGTTTTCGCATTCCCTAGAGTCCCCTTCTTCCCGCTCAGGGGATCTCGTCTTCATCCCAGATTTTTGCAATGAACCCACAGCGCATATCAAGTGACGTTTCCGAGTCTGCTTCCAACACTGCCAAGTCCTGTCTACTTATTCGATGTTATGACAGCTTTCCCCATATCGTCCTTTGTTATTTTATCACTGTCCAGATGTAATCATCCCTCTGCTGGTCGTATGTCTGACTACGTTTAGTGGCGTTTAGTAATTCTTCAGATAGTCCGTCTCCGGATTCATAAGTGCTTGGGTCATTTGATAGCACAAGTGCAACTTTCGCCAGCTTATTTCTCAAGTATGCAAATCCTGTTTCTACCATATAGGTGAATTCGGCGTCACATATATTTATCTACTGCTAAAACAACATCAACAGCACTTGTTAGTAGCCACCTTGACTATTGTAATTCACTACTAAACAACACTGCTAAACGAGACTTAGCTAAACTCCAACGAGTAAAAAATTGTCTGGCACGTGTGGTACTCAGGGCGCCTTGGTTTTTACCATCACTACCACTGCTTAGACAGTTACACTGGCTTGCTGTCAATAAATTGTACACTGTCAACTCTTACATATCGTGCTCTATCTATCCCTGGGAAGCTCAGATAATTAATTTCACAACAACTTATTTTTCCTAAAACTAATCTTAACTTGGGCAAACGTGCTTTCCCTGTCGCTGCGCCTAGGGACTGAGATGAACTCCTAATCACTTTAAAAACATCTGATACCATAGCTACCTTACCAAAAAAACTCTAGATACATTTATTCAAAATTGCATTTCCACCATAAATCTTCGGTGCACGAATATACTTAATTATTCTGTTTTGTTGCGCCTCTGAGATCAGCTTCCCGAGGTATCAGCTTCCCGAGGTCATAGGCGCCATAGAAGTTAATTATTATTATTACTACTTGTGTGAACCGTGCATTTTCCTCTTTATGGCATGTGGGCCCATGCAATCAGTCAACATCGCACGCAGACACAATCAAGTTGAGTACGGGTGCGACCTATTGTTAGGGTCTACCTGATGTTTGCGTCATATCATACAGATGTCCGTGATATTTGTATCTATGTCTGTGGAAACTGTTGATAGCTTTCATCTATAATGAATCGGCATTTCCCTTTCTTGAAGATCCATAGCGAAGTGCATGAGTGTGGAATCACAAGATCCATAGCGAAGTGCATGAGTGTGGAATCACAAGAAAGGATACTTTTTAGTGCTTCTTTGGGACAAACGTCTGCGCTTTAAACAGTCTCCTGGCAGAACTATCCGGATACACTCCAGTTGGACATTTCTTGGAAGTATTCAACCGCATTGCAGTCAATGCGCGAAAGCTATAGCCAGGTTGCATCTAAATAGCTGAGTGAACTGAAGCAACGTGTAGTGAACGGAATGGTGCAGTAAGCCAACGCCAGCGAGAGGCTTCGAACCACGGTCATCTCAACACAAACGACCTTATATCCTTGGAAAAACATGCGCGAGGAAACGATTTCCTATTGATTGTTGGTTGTATTATGTTGCTTGACTATGTCGAATACGACCCCAGTATCCATTAAAACTGGCGCAAAGAAACATTTCTTCATAAAATGTTAAATATCACCTGTTGAATAACTGTGTGAGATACGCCCTCGGTATACTTACAACAGGCGCAAAGAAATGATTCTCCACCGAAGAGTGTGTATGTTTGTATGTCTGTCTGTATATACGTGTCTGTATGTTTGTACGTATATACGTGTCTGTTTGTCTGTCTGTATATACGTGTCTGTATGTTTGTATGTCTGTCTGTATATACGTTTGTCTGTATGTTTGTATGTATATACGTGTCTGTATATCTGTCTGTATATACGTTTGTCTGTATGTTTGTATGTATATACGTGTCTGTGTGTCTGTCTGTATATACGTGTCTGTATGTTTGTATGTCTGTCTGTATATACGTTTGTCTGTATGTTTTTATGTATATACGTGTCTGTATGTCTGTCTGTATATACGTTTGTCTGTATGTTTGTATGTATATACGTGTCTGTATGTCTGTCTGTATATACGTTTGTCTGTATGTTTGTATGTATATACGTGTCTGTATGTCTGTCTGTATATACGTTTGTCTGTATGTTTGTATGTATATACGTGTCTGTATGTCTGTCTGTATAAACGTTTGTCTGTATGTTTGTATGTATATACGTGTCTGTATGTCTGTCTGTATATACGTTTGTCTGTATGTTTGTATGTATATACGTGTCTGTATGTTTGTATGTATATACGTGTTCCGTCGTATCTCCGTCAGTTTCACATATACGGATCTGAAAGGCGAGCCAGGGGCTCACGAGGATCATTCGTACATTATAAAAATAAAAACAAATTCCACAGCGGTGAGGATATTACGAAGGAATCTATATGGACGTTTGACGTTGATTACGTAACTCAGAACATTAGTACGAACAATTGTTAGCAGTGCTGTGAGTGTTTTCTCCGATTGCTGCGAGTTAGTGATCTACGCCAAATGTCCACATACGAACGCTTCGTGAAATCGGCAGTTCTACATGATTTTTGGGGGCATGACGTCATCACTGCCATGGCTACGATAAAATAGTCTGGGTAATGCAAGAAGTCAGAACCTCTTACCTTTTTTCACAGTGCAACGCCAGGCTACTCGGCTATTATTAAATAATACAAACATTTTACCTTATCACTGGCGTTGGTCGATACGAACCATGTTCACTGGTACACGCGCTCCATATGCCGTATCGCTGTGTACTAGTGCAGCAAGTAAGGCACCGCGAGGAGAGTACAGCGACGAAGTAGTCGATACGACGTTCTGCGCGACGCGGTCTTATCAGCGCGGTCAATGCGCGGCGATGGAGAACCGCAAGAGACGTCACTCCGGCGCCAAGACACCTGACGCTTTCATCCGACCGGTCGGTTTCCTTTTCAAAGTTATCTTATGCACATTTCGTGTACTGAAAAGGTTGACGTAGCTAGTCCACGAAACAGGTTGTAGCCATTTTGAAGGAAGTTTTTTATCGTGGCATAGCAGGCCCAAATATGGGGTAAGACACCCACCTCTGGGCATTTGCAATATTATACTTTCTTTATTTGAATATTTTTTTCATGTATCGCCCGCAACGTATTAACCTATTGTGTTCATTTACTTATTTCGTCTCGCTTCCATGTGACTATTCTCACTTTGGGAAGAATGAGTTGTGTCATTCTGAAGCTCAACATTTAATGTGAACAGCTCACCGCGTGTTTTGATTCTGCAGCAATCGTACTGTAATCAGATGGGCATGATGACTATCTCAATATTCTCATTTCCGCGCCTTGTGGCTAGATGGAGAGGGTAGCAATTTCTCGCATAGGGGTGTCTTATCCCATTCTACCACATATGCTTGGCGAAACTACGCAATTTAATTTTCAATCAAGTCTGTGTTGAAAACAAATCGGGTCAACGAATCAACACCCAGAGACACGTACGTTCCGTGTCCGGATTCCAGCCGTCAGTGTCTTCTTTAGACAATTAACACCTCAACGAAGCTATCTTATGTTTCAGATGCGCACATTTATGTATTCACAAACTCAGGTTTGATGATTTGTGAAAGGGGTATCCTTCTAACATTACTCGCACGTTTTGTGTGCGTCGTGGACGCCGAACAAAAACCGCCTGTATGTTCACGAAGAGAAAACTTACCTCGTTCAAATCAGTGGCAGTAATATTGGCCGTGTTACCCTTCAAAGATAGAATGTTCGTTAGCCGACTATGCGCCTATTGTTGAAGCTTCTTTGAACTAACCCGAGAGTAGCAGACATGTACCTAGTTACAGGTGTATTGGCGCCTTGACTAAATGCACTACTGCCAACTGGACGACAATGGAGTGCTTGGGTATTCCAGATAATGGGGCTGTTCGGGTATTAGGGTATTCGGGGTGGTCGGAGCGTCTAGCGTGTCAGGTGATTTCGCACTCGTGTCGCTTTTCCGAAAGGTGTCGCTGTTGACAAGATGCACATAAACCGATTATTATCTGCGAGGGTCATGTGAGTGTGTGTGTGTGTGTGTGTGTGTGTGTGTGTGTGTGTGTGAGTGTGTGTGTGTGTGTGTGTGTGTGTGTGTGTGTGTGTGTGTGTGTGTGTCACTGTGCGCGCGCGTACGTGCATACGCGCTCATGTGTGGGCGTGCGCGCGTACATGTGTGCATATATATATATATATATATATATATATATATATATATATATATATATATATATATATATATATATATATATATATATATATATATATATATATATATATATATATATATTCCGAGGCCTGTCTTCATTTGCTTCCTCATATCCGTCAAAATAAACAACATGCGACCGTTATTCGACGATAATTTCTGCACTGATTTGCATGACAGCATTGGTACCAAAAGCAGAAACTAATTACATTGCTACGCCTCGCTGAACTTTCTATATTTCATTATGTCTTATGGTCACCGCGTTCTTATTAAGTCTGATTATCCACACTGAGACAGTGGGTAGGCTTTTTAAATGGCAGTGATTTTGAGACGATTAATCATGTAAGAATTTCTAGCACTCTCAAATGGGGTGGATCATCTGTATACAAATACAAAATCCCGTCTGTTTTTGACAACACATAAAAGAAACATCTGTTGATTCTCTTGAAAACAAAGTGTACATTTGGACGCAAACCCTACTGCAGGTCGGTGGTAAGACATCTCTCAAGGTGCTAGGGGTGTTTTAATAAGAAACAGAATCGTGATCTTGTGCACATTATGGACATGACTGAATCATATTCGGCATTGATTCCAATTGGAAAATCAATAGTATGCTGAACTCAGAGTAGGATTCGCACAGTTCTGTTGCAGTCGTCTGCCAGTCGGGCGAAGTAGATGTGCGTCTTCGGGGTGTTGGTGGCGGTGGTGGTGGCGGTGGTGATGGTGGTGGTGGCGGTGGTGATGGTGATGGTGGTGGTATTGGTAGTGGCGGTGGTGGTGTTGGTAGTGGCGGCAGTGGTGGTTGTGGTAGTAGTAGTAGTAGTAGTAGTAGTAGTAGTAGTAGTAGTAGTAGTAGTAGTAGTAGTAGTAGTAGTAGTAGTAGTAGTAGAAGTAGTAGTAGTAGTAGTAGTAGTAGTAGTAGTAGTAGTAGTAGTAGTAGTAGTAGTAGTAGTAGTAGTAGTAGTAGTAGTAGTAGTAGTAGTAGTAGTAGTAGTAGTAGTAGCAGTAGTAGTAGTAGTAGTAGTAGCAGCAGCAGCAGCAGCAGCAGCAGTAGTAGTAGTAGTAGTAGTAGTAATAGTAGTAGTAGTAGTAGTAGTAGTAGTTGTTGTTGTTGTCGTCGCCCTGCGCGATCACGGTATTAACATATTTGAGCATAGTTGAAACACGGACTCAGTCGTGTGTATGCGTGGGTGTGTGCGTGCACCTGTTTGCATATAGCGTAATGTGCAAACACATTCACAATCATGCATTCGTAGAAAAAAAAAATTACGCATCAAATGGCATATTTTCTGCACTGCTGGATTAATTGGCAAATTACTGTCAGTTCGGTTGGCGTGTCGTGCTTGCTCAGGACCTTGAGCGCTGTTGTAACGTAAATAATTACCTGATCAACACTAGAGTAACATTCCGCGTGGTCCGGTGGCTACATGCTTAGAGCAACAAGACACGACGTGACATGTAGACACACGCCGTCGACCAGATTTCTGCGTGATCTTAATCAAAACACCTACCGTTGATTCATTCCGTAATCTCACGTGAATCCGCGGGTGAATAGTCATTTGGTGAACTTCTCCTGACACACACACACACACACACACACACACACACACACACACACACACACACACACACACACACACACACACACACACACACACACACACACACACACACACACACACACACACACACACACACACACACACACACACACACACACACACACACACACACACACACACACACACACACACACACACACACACACACACACACACACATATATATATATATATATATATATATATATATATATATATATATATATATATATATATATATATGTAATTAGATATGTTTCCTTACACGTTATATTTATCTATATCAAGCCAAGGAATTGATTACCCTTTGAAAGCTGTACACCGCTAATGTTGCATGTACAACTAGGAATAATTATAACACGTCACTTGCAGCTACTAAACAACACATTACTATGTCATTGGATAAGGATAAGGATAATTGGTGCATGGTGCATAGTGTATGGTGTACGGTGTACGATGTATGGTGCATGGTGTACGGTACATAGTGTATGGTACGGTGTATGGTGCATGGTGTATGGTTTATGGGGCATGGTGTCTGGTGCATGGTATATGGTGCATGGTGTATGGCATATGGTGCATGGTGCACGGTGCACGGTGTACGGTGTATGGTGCATGGTGTACGATGCACAGTGCATGGTGCATGGTGTATGGTGTACAGTGTACAGTGTACGGTGTACGGTGTACGGTGTACGGTGTACGATGTACGGTGTACGGTGTACGGTGTACGGTGTACGGTGTACGGTGTACGGTGTACGGTGTACGGTGTACGGTGTACGGTGTAAGGTGTAAGGTGTATGGTGCATGTGGTTAGATATAAGCATAACCAATAAATAGTGGTGTCCCCCAACGTGTATTATTGAGATTTCAATCCACAATAGTGTTATCTTACCTGCATCTAATGACAATCATATTTAAAATACCTTTATTGGCTTTTATTTGGCGCTCATTTGAACGCGCGTAGGACATTCATGCAGAACTGCGATATTCAATAGAATTCTTTCGATCGTAAAATTGTCTCAAATTAACCATGACATGTTAGGGGTGATCTCATAAGTAGGGGTGGGACATAGGATTACGCCCACGTAGCCCATTAAAAACCAAAGTCAGTAGCCGATTTGGATAGTGTCTGCTTAGCAGACGGTTTGTGGCCAATGGCACCCACATTCTGTTGCATTTTAGGTATGCAGCTTAGATATGCAACTGTGGGACTAGTCACTGGGACTTGTCTGCATATTTGTTGATAGTCGTTAAGCAGCCAAGGTCAGTGTCTCTGTGTTTTGTTCAATATTTAACAAGATTTAACAAGATTACCATCCCAAACAACAAGTTCCAGATGGCAAATGGACAAGGAAGCCATTGGCTTATCGAGAGTCCAACAATTTTATCATCTATGTGTAGCCCGCCCTTATCAGATATCTGTCAATTCTATTTTTAAACATATTCACATTACTAGCATTAACACAATCATTTGACAGTTTGTTCCAATCATTTATCACCCTCTGTGCGAAAGAGTACTTTCTCATGTCCAACCTACACTGTTCCTTAACTAATGCTGCTTTGTGTCCTCTGGTTCTACTGCCTTCTTTAAGTTTGAAGAACATATTCCTATCAACATTCTCATAAAAGTTCACTATTTAAAAAACTTCTATTTGGTCTCCTCTTAGTCTCCTGGTCTCTAGTGCTGTCAAACCACATTATAATAAGCGGCTTTCATAACTAAGGTCTCTCAATTCTGGAATCATTTTAGTTGCTCTTCGTTGTATTCTTTCTAGCTTGTCTATGTCCTTCTTACGATATGGCTTCCATGCTTGAATACAATATTCCAAAAGTGGTCTAACTATTGCTTTGTGCAGGGGTACAATTAGCTGTTTCTCCTTATACGTTATAGTTCTCCTAATTAGCCCTAGAATTTAATTTCCTTTCGAAGCAGCAATCCCACATTGCTCTGAAACTTTCATGTCAGCACTAAATGTTACTCCTAAATCCTTTTCTTGTGTGGTTCTACCTAGTACAGCATCTCCATTTTATATTCTTCGTCCATGTTTTCGTGTCCTATGTGTATACATTTACACTTCCCAAAATTGAATAACGTTTGCCATTTTTCTGACCATTTAACTAATTTATCTAGATCATCCTGTAAACTTTGTTTATCTCTATTAGTAACCTTTCTGAATACTTTTTTGTCATCTGCAAATTTCAGTACTTTGCTAGATATGTCATCTTCCAAATCATTTATATATATTAAAAACAATATAGGGCCTAATACTGATCCCTGTGGTACCCCACTCAAAACAGATTTCCAGTTTGAAATCTCACCATCTAATATTACTCTCTGTCCTCTGTGTGTAAGCCATTTTTCTAACATGTTGATTAAATCATTACCTATGGGCTTTTAGCTTAGGTAACAATCTTTGATGTGGCACTTTATCGAAAGCTTTCTGAAAATCTAAATATACAGCATCCACTGGTGACCCATCATCTACCCACTTTGTAATTTCTTCCAAAAATACATAAGAGATTGGTTAGACATGACCTTGCTTTTAGGAACCCATGTTGAGATGTATTTATTAATTTATGTTTTACAAGGAATTCCACCATGTGGTCTCTAATTAATGTTTCGAGTAATTTACAAACAACTGATGTTAAACTCACTGGTCTGTAATGTTCTGGCTTCTTCCTCGATCCCTTCTTAAATAGTGGCGTAATATTTGCTTCTTTCCATTCTGAAGGAACTATTCCTTCTAGTGACAAGTTAAACACTTTTGCAAGTTGTGTACTAATTTGCTCAACAATTTCCTTAAGCAGTTTTGGTGGTATCCCATCAACTCCAAGTGATATATGTGATGCACACATATTAATTATATATTTTACGTAAATCCTGCGAAATAAAACACCATGATTGAGTTCTTATGGACGTATTTATGGCGATGGATTTATAATTAGTTTGATCTGGTTGCATGTAACGGTGACGCCTAGCGTATTATACAGAACTAGACTACATGTGTGGGTAACGACGCCTAGCGCATGGCATAGAACTAGGCTCTATAGGCTGAGATCGCATGTGATTACTATCGCCCAATTGCGGCATCTGTTCACCAATTTTCTCCGTTTTGTTTGCGTTGCGGATTGCATTTTCGAGGAACAAAAACCCTCTTTCTACCCTGTTTTCCTTTTAGTATAACTCACGTATCGCACGTAAACATGTATATGCGTAACTATAGATATTCTTAATGTTTTCTTCCTTGAATAATGTTTAAAATAATGTATTATCTTTACATACACAGTATATGTGGAATTATTAGGCTCACGTGTTTACAAATCATGACTGCTTTTTCCTGGAAAGATTCCAGTATTGCTATTACTATGTATAATGTTATGTTTATTTCAATTATATACTACATACTACACGTTTAATTTAGGTTTGTTTTCGGGCTTTACGGTTTGTTTGGTTGGACTTAATTCGATCTGTAGTGGTACGCAACTGTGGGACTAGTCACTAGGATTGTATATTTATTGGTACGCAACTGTGGGACTAGTCACTAGGATTGTATATTTATTGGTACGCAACTGTGGGACTAGTCACTAGGATTGTATATTTATTGGTACGCAACTGTGGGACTAGTCACTAGGATTGTATATTTATTGGTACGCAACTGTGGGACTAGTCACTAGGATTGTATATTTATTGGTACGCAACTGTGGGACTAGTCACTAGGATTGTATATTTATTGGTACGCAACTGTGGGACTAGTCACTAGGATTGTATATTTACTGACAGCCATTAAATTTCCATAACCCTGTTTGTTCTTCAACACGTGATGCATACACATTAATTATATATTATATGTCAATCCTGCGACATAAATGAACATGAAATAACTTAAACAAAAGAAATATCAACATAATTAAACAAAAGAAATACCAACATAATTTTTATTAATACGCTTCTATGTTTGTGCACTTTAATTCCGACATCATGCCGTCGTATGAATTGCTGGCTTCCACACACCAACAATTTTGTTAATCAGCCAATCAATACAAGGCTGCTACAAACGCATTGCTGCTTATCAGTGGTCGTGAATTGTTGAGTTTGAGTTTTATATTCGTGTGAGTGTTCGCGCTTAAGTGTTTATGTCTGAGATTAGCGGACGACATACATCGAGCCAACTCCGGAAATTAGTTTTTGTATAGCTATTGCTGAAGAGTTATTCGCTCTGGCGACTTGGCGTATTGCTAAGAAGATAACGTTTTGAAGACGCTTTGTATGCTGGTGCGTTTCTTGTCGCAGTCCCGAGATTTGGCATTGGTAGTGAACCGCCGTATCGCGTCCGTAATCTCTCTAGCTTTACCCTTTTTCTGTTTCGAATCGGTCGGAAATTTTATGTTCACGATACCGTTGCGCCGCTGTCGAAGCACGGCGAAACCGGAAGCGCTGTGACCGGCAGTGTCCGCTTCCGGTTCAGATGTTTGCCTCCCGGTAGGCGGCGTCTCTCTGTCTCTAAATGCAGCCATCGAGACGGAGTCTGCGTCGGTTGTAGCTTCCGTTCGCCGCTCGGTGACGCTGTGACATCGTCTGAAAGCGAACTCAGGCGATCGGCCGGAAGTGGACAACCTATCCGATGTATCCGTCGCGGCGGCAGCTGTCTCCTGTAGACGTGTGATGAGAGACGACAACACGGAATCGACGCTGTTGACGCTGGTTGAGTCGTCGACATCTTCGCTTAACGAAAACTGCGGGCGTCCTTCGTCGGTACCGAGTTTCGTTGAGACATCCGGGCTTCCTGGTACTGCCAGCGTAGTTCGCGACGACGACATTGCTAGTGTCGACACGGCACGTCGGCTGCGCCGGCTACTCCGGAAGCTGCGCATGACGACGGCGGGCAGCGACTGAGTTTTCATCTCCTCCGCGTCGTCATCCTCGTTGTCGCTCTGGATCATGGCCGATATAGAACGCGTGATCTTCTTGCACTCGGTCGCGACGATGGTCGCGCGTTCTGTCTGGCGATCCCTGTGTTCCTCGGCCGGCACCCGCTCGTCTTCCTGTTCCAGAAACTTGATCCTCGCAAGCGCGATCTCCAACAATGTCTGATAGCACATGTCTAAGTCGTTCGCACCGTTTACTGATTCACTTCCGCCTGCTGCACGCGCGTCTTGCGCGGCTTGGAACGCCGACAGTTTGTCTTCCGCTTCCTTGCATTGTGTGCGCATGCGCTTCACCTCTCTCGTGACGTCACGCATCTGTTGTTCGTGCCGCCGCCGCTCCTGCTTGTTGCGATCGAGCACGAGACTGCATGCCGCCACCAGCTCGGCGTTTCTCCGGCTCAGTTGGTAGTTCTCATCCGTCAACGCGAACAGTTTCTCGTTTAGTAGGAAGACTCGCTGCTCGTGCGAACATCGCAAGTCCTTGACTGTCTTCCTCAAGCAGGCGTTCGTCGTGCGCGCCCGCATGTACCTGTGTCGCAAGGCAAATTCCGTTAAACGCCACGTTAACCGTAATTAGTTTTAGTTAGGCAAAACTGACATGTCGTGGCATTACATACTGTATACCATTATGTTGTTACTTATCCACCAATGCGCAATGTTTGATCAGTCCGAGAGATAAAAAACACGTTTCGAGATATGACGTCACAATGCGGGACGAACTAAACGACAATCCGAATTTATTCCTATTACCTAGTAGACGTTCTAATCAACAATGTACGCATGCATGCTTGTGTGTGTGTGTGTGTGTGTGTGTGTGTGTGTGTGTGTGTGTGTGTGTGTGTGTGTGTGTGTGTGTGTGTGTGTGTGTGTGTGTGTGTGTGTGTGTGTGTGTGTGTGTGTGTGTGTGTGTGTGTGTGTGTGTGTGTGTGTGTGTGTGTGTGTGTGTGTGTGTGTGTGTGTGTGTGTGTGTGTGTGTGTGTGTGTGTGTGTGTGTGTGTGTGTGTGTGTGTGTGTGTATGTATGTATGTATGTATGTATGCATATACTATGTATGTGTGACAACGGAGAGTAAGCGTATTTGATTACAGTTAGGCTTTTGACACAATCATTTTTGATATTCGATTGGCTGATTGATTGGTTGATTGATTGATTGATTGATTGATTGATTGATTGATTGAAAGCGCAAGTATCCGGGTTAATTCGGTTCTCCGAGTAATAACAACAGAATATGTTCTGTGTAGGTCTGTATGTGTGAATTTCCATTAACCATGTAAGTATTGCAAGTATTGTAAGTATTGCAAGTATTGCAACGGTAATAACTCGTCGAGCTACAACTGTTTATTCACAATGATCTCCTTTATCGGATCACAACTGACGCACCTTTCTCGCCAGATACAGAGGTACGCCTCCAACTTGACGACATCCCTTTCCAACTCCTCTTCGATGGTCGTCTCCCGCTCTATCCCGTCCAGGTAGCTCACGTCTTCCGCCACCTCGGGCACTCGCCGCGCCTCCCGGTTGAAGTCAGGGAGTTGCAGGGAACGACGGGAGGCCGTGCGGGGATAGGGCCGGCCGGGAGAGTCGTACGCCAGCTGAAGGACGGAGTGGACGTTTGGTGACATTTGTGGCACACAGTTTGTTAAATGTGTGAATTGTACAATGACTGTTTATTCTGTTAAAAGCCAAGCAATTTAAAAAAATAAATAAATCAATTGACTATAAATTAGTACACAAGAATTAAGTTTAATACAACGTACAAAATGGATGGGAGAATTCAACGTGTAGAGTCTGCAGACGTTCAATCGAACTGGATTGAACTATTACAACACTACATTTTAGACACAACGTATTTACAATCTAAACGTTTACCTTTGGGCGAACATCCACTGAAATCTACTTATTCTGCATCGAAACGTTTTGGCTTTTTCATAAAAAAGGAAGTTTACCGAACGTTAAATATATTTTTATCGCCCCACCTGCCCGAACCGATCCCCTCCGAGCAGCGTGACTGTGGACCGAGACCGCCCGACGGCCGATCTCTCATGTGGAGTATTCGCTTCGCTGAAACTCTCGCTGTAGAGCGTGAAAGTTGAGCGAGATTTCTCACGAGAATTACGAACGTCCTGCAGCGTGGAGGCGGACACCGTGGTGTCGGACACCGTGGAGGCGGACACCGTGGTGTCGACGACGACGGCGCTATCAGTGGAGTCGAAGCCCCAGGACGAGCGATACTGTTTGTGGCGAACGTCGAAGCTCGCTCGACTTCCGACGCCGCTCGTTCTCCTGTGGATTCGAGCCCCGTCTTTCGATGCTGTGACCGGGTTCTTTCGCTAAGATGTAGACATAAATTATAATCGTATTATAATATTTTTTTTTTCATGTCGTCGTTGTCGGTGAAGCAGTCGTCGATGTTGTTGTTGTTGTTGTTGGTGGTGGTGTTGTTGTTCTGGCTGTTGCTATTGTTGTATGTCACTCACTCACTCACAGTCCCACCCACCCATCCACCTCCCACCCACCCACCCACCCACCCACCCACCCACCCACCCACCCACCCACCCACCCACCCACCCACCCACCCACTCACTCACACTAACTCAGTCACACTACCCCCTCCCTCCACCTCTCTATTCCTTTCTCCTTACACCCTTCTTTAGCCCACAGAACATATCTGCCTTTTTCTCTCCCTCGATCAAAACTTCCCTCTCTCCCGCCCAACCATCCCTCTCCTTATCCGTCTTCCCCAGCGCTTATTACACATACCTGCGAAGCTGGGCTGTTTTCGTGGATAGTCCGCAGGTTGTCGCCACTGAGCTCCCCGGAACCTCTGCGAATGTTCTCCGCCTGGACGTCGAGTTGTGGCTGGACGGCTCCTTGCAGCTGGCCGGTGGAGCGCCTTCGTTGTGGAAAGGGCTTCTCGAGGGCAGAGCGCACGCGCACCGTGCTGCTCATTGTGTTGGTGGACGCCAGTTCCCTGCAAGATTCAGCAGTGCATTGTCAACTATGATATCGCATCGCCATTTTGAAAAAATATCAATGTAGGGGGCTACTACGCTAGATGAAAGAGCTGCTACCCCAGTCCCCCACCCCACTCCCACTCCCACCCCCAACCCCCAGAGAAAGAAAGAAAGCTCACAGTACAGTACAAGTACATAATTGTTTTGTTTATCATCCGCTACATGACGCCACTGAGTATTCGAGACCTATAGTCTGAAAAAGATTACTATTACTATTATTACTATTATTACTATTATTACTGTTATTACCTATCGCAATTATCGGCTTTGGTAACTGATTTCAACATTGCGCTAATCAGTCACTATTACATGCTAATAGTCTATGTAGTCACTTGGATTAAATGCTTGGTCGACTTTTTAGTAGCGTTTGCGTCATCATAGCTGTTGAATACCTGTGACGTCGCGACACGAAACCCGAACTCAATGATTTCTGGCAAATCATCAACACCCGGTACGTTTACATGTGACATGCGGACGAACCGCAATAATTATTCAATTACGGTGCAATAATGCTATTTCCCAAAAGAAACGGTTAACAAGAAATCAATATATGTATAAACCAAAACAGGCCTATACGTTTTCGCGAAGATTAGTTTCGTCAACAATGTTTCGACAATATTACGACAGAGCATGTTGTATAATGGGAGGCGTTACTAATGTAGGAGTGGAGATATAACTGGCGTAGGGGACGATTTGGAGAAGGTTGACATGAATGAAGTATATGGTTTGATGAACAGGTTTCGAGTTTCGATCGATCTCGTAGACCTATATATGAAAAAGGTATGTTTAAATATGCATCAACGTTAGTTAATTGTGAAGCTGGTTCGCATAAGATGGTTTGGTGTGGCGTAGTATTTGCTTAGTTTTATGTGTGGTGTAGAAAGGATTCAGTGTTAGATATGCGGTAGTGATGTTCAGTGTAACACTCGCGAGCATACACACGCACAAACACACACACGCACACACGCATGCATGCACGTACACGTGTACACAGGCACACATGTACACACGCACGCACGCACGCACGCACGCACGCCGAAAGGTTATGTTACACATTGGTGTTAATAATACCAACATATCAGACAGAATCATTTACTTCAGCTCAAGCTATATTTAGCCACACAGGAAACACGTATTCTGACATGTCCCTACAATATCGCAAAATGTGTGCTGCTTGACATTTTCCAAATAACGACATCACTCGTATAATGATCTCGCCCGGAACGTAACTAATTCAATTTTGCCGGCAATGAACATTCGGCAATCAAGCACTCTTCCAGTGCAGTAAACGACACAAAGAGAACAAAGAAAATACCGGCACTCCGATAACGAACCCTGCAATTCCAGAACAACGATGACAGATTGCATCTCGACTCGTCAATCACAGGAGGTGAGTGACGTCTGAATACGCGTTGTGGTCTCCGGGGGCCCTTCAAGCGCCGAGCCAAAGCGACGTGTTTACTTTGAAATCAGTCCGCTTTACTTTGATGAGGCTGCACGCTGGTCAACCCGGACCTAGCGACTCGACGCCCTCCGACGGCGATGCTGTTTTGGGGCATCACAGCCCATATAGTGACTCGCAGCACTAGGGTAACGTGGATCTTAACTGCTGAACACAACCCTAGCGCACACATTCTGAGAAAACAATGTGTTTACATGACTTATGCTCAAACTTAGATTATGGCATAATACATATTATGTTCTTCCTCGTGGTTGCCTTAATAAAGGTGTGAGGCTGGCTGATTCCTATACAGCTGCACTGCCTTAGTTGCTTTCCCTTCCCACTGCTCCCTTTCGTCAACTTCCTCTTCCTCTTTTCATCCTCTTCCGTCTTTCTCGCATCCCCTTTAACGCAGTCTTAACTGTCTTCTGGAAAGACCATCTTGAAATGGTATGGAACGACTTTGTAAACACGCACTATATGTAATATATACGCACAGCCGCTACGGACATTCTTAAAACCCAACAGTCGTCTCGGAGGTTCGGCATCTCAATAATATATACGCACAGCCGCTATGGACATTCTTAAAACCCAACAGTCGTCTCGGAGGTTGGGCATCTCAATAAAATATATATACGCACAGCCGCTATGGACATTCTTAAAACCCAACAGTCGTCTCGGAGGTTCGGCATCTCAATAAAATATATATACGCACAGCCGCTATGGACATTCTTAAAACCCAACAGTCGTCTCGGAGGTTCGGCATCTCAATAAAACCCAACAGTCGTCTCGGAGGTTCGGCATCTCAATAAAATATATATACGCACAGCCGCTATGGACATTCTTAAAACCCAACAGTCGTCTCGGAGGTTCGGCATCTCAATAAAATATATATACGCACAGCCGCTATGGACATTCTTAAAACCCAACAGTCGTCTCGGAGGTTGGGCATCTCAATAAAACCCAACAGTCGTCTCGGAGGTTCGGCATCTCAATAAAATATATATACGCACAGCCGCTATGGACATTTTTAAAACCCAACAGTCGTCTCGGAGGTTCGGCATCTCAATAAAATATATATACGCACAGCCGCTATGGACATTCTTAAAACCCAACAGTCGTCTCGGAGGTTCGGCATCTCAATAAAATATATATACGCACAGCCGCTATGGACATTCTTAAAACCCAACAGTCGTCTCGGAAGTTGGGCATCTCAATAAAACCCAACAGTCGTCTCGGAGGTTCGGCATCTCAATAAAATATATATACGCACAGCCGCTATGGACATTCTTAAAACCCAACAGTCGTCTCGGAGGTTGGGCATCTCAATAAAATATATATACGCACAGCCGCTATGGACATTCTTAAAACCCAACAGTCGTCTCGGAGGTTCGGCATCTCAATAAAATATATATACGCACAGCCGCTATGGACATTCTTAAAACCCAACAGTCGTCTCGGAGGTTCGGCATCTCAATAAAACCCAACAGTCGTCTCGGAGGTTCGGCATCTCAATAAAATCCCAGTTTTAATTGTTACGGTTTTGAATTTCTGCGAACAGCTTAATATTATTTGGTTCAAATTGGACAATGATTGTTTACAATATCAGCAATTGGCAAGCTTTATAACATAATATTATGCTTCTTTAAAACAACGGCTCGTAATTTGCGGAGAAGGATGCAACGCGGTATTTTATACAACATAAACAATTCGGTGTTGTACATATATTCTGGGGAACCTCCATAACAATCCACACAGTACGGGGGTTCCGTGTGGCTACTGTATAGGGGTCTAAAGACTGGACTACTTTCCTGAAGAAAAAAATGTATAGAGTTGTATATCGATACTGTAAAATTAACCAAGTTTGCAACAGTTTGTATTAATTAATCAAGTAGACTATACCGAATACGATTAGCCGTAATCCCAAGATATAAGACACAGGGTCTAATGCAGCACCGACTCACACTTTTTTAAATAATTACCCCCGTTGGCATGATTGCAATAATAATCATGTACACTGAACTTGTCGTTCTAGATATAGATTTATTTTATGTTTCAACAGTTTTATTTGGCACATAATTTTGCCACAAATAGTCTCTTATTAACGACGCCCATGCACGGAGTTCAAACTGGGGGACTGCCTCGGGGTTTGACGCTGGTTTGCGAGCCCAAACGGTATCATTTGAAATCAACCTGATAACCCCTTAAACGGATAAATGTTGAACTGTCAAACTGAATTACCCGAGGCTAGACACCGCATACTTGGCTGTAGTCACCCGCCTAAACCTGGCTCGAAGTAATAATTCTTGGGCACGAACGGATCCAATGTGTGTCAACCTATTGCATGCACCGTAAAGCAACACAAAATTGTGCAAGTAAATCGCCCCAGAAACGTAGCGTGCGTGCGTGCGTGCGTGCGTGCGTGCGTGCGTGCGTGCGTGCGTGCGTGCGTGCGTGCGTGCGTGCGTGCGTGCGTGTATTTTTCTGAACACTTTTATGACAATCATAGAAGAATGTGGGGTACTTGAATAATGACACACTTGAAAGTTTTGAGTGTTAAAAATATCCAGATGGAATCAAACGATACGTCTTCATTATAATCGTGACAACGTGATAATAATTAAATATTATTATTATTTTTTTTCCATTATGTGTTCACACAGAATATACCATTTAGCTTGGTGGGAAGTGGTACGAAGTGGTGCGAAGTGGTGCGAAGTGGTGTGGGGAGAAATACATTTTGACATTACATTTTACAGTAGGGGCATTACGACATATTTCCCCGTAAATAAACAACCTGAATATTTAATTACTTACATATTTGCAACTAGTTTATTGTTTCATAACAACTATCGTCGTACGATCATTAAGCGAAATATTAGCGTTCCAGACACGGAATTTAACAAGATTATAACATGATTTAACAAGATTATAACACGATTTAACAAGATTATAACACGATTTAACAAGATTATAACACATGTTCTTGACATATTCGCGATGGTAACATATTCACGTTGCTAACATATATACAAGCATTAAATTATTTATTTTGCTCCATTCTTTTATCGTACTCTGTGATAGCGAATACTTTCTGATATTCAATCTTCACTATTCCTTCACTAACAATACTTCATGTCCTCTAGATGTTCTGTCTTTCTTAAGTGAGAGCAAATACATCACAATATTTTCAGAACCATTCCATATCTTAAATACTTATATATGATATCCTGTTAATCTCTTTAATGATATCTCATTCATTCACGTACGAACTGGCATATGCGAAACACTCGTGATGCATTTCACGTATGCAACGCGAAAATGCACCTAAATAATAAATGACAAAGTAATCTCCTTGTCTGTAGTGTTGTTAAGCTTGTTAGATTGGCGTTTTTCAAAAGTAAGGTATCTCAGTTGTGGAATGCGAACAACCGACAACGTATCGTCGTGAGCAAAACAATATGTTACTGGGTAATTCACTGAATTATGTGAAGGATGCCAGTTTCACTCGTGGTTGGAATGTCTGGTCGGTGGATCGTCTAGTCAATCTAAGTTTGTGTTAGCTTTTCTCTGCGCGGTTCAACAAAGTGGGAATTGTTTACTGTAGAGTAATACATGCTGAGTTGCGGAGTTTTACTAATGGTTAACACGTTGTCCCTGTTTACACGAGAAGTGCGTTAATTGAGTTTACTGTAAACGTGGCTGATCACCGGTAAGCTACCAATCACTCTATCTTTCTCTCTCTCTCTCTCTCTCTCTCTCTCTCTCTCTCTCTCTCTCTCTCTCTCTCTCACACACGCACACACACACACACACGCACGCACGCACGCACGCACGCACGCACACACGCGCACACACGCACACACACTCTCTCTCTCTCACTCTCTCTTTCTATCGATTAATCGATCGATCTATCGATTGTCTTCATACATATCAGCCTTCGTTTTCTGATACGTGACAGTTGATTGCACTTGTTATCGTTATCGATACTAATCGGTTGCTGTGCGTTGTTGTAATCACGTTAGATATTTTTTTAAGGAATTAGTCATTATTCGAATCACAAATTGATCGGCATTTTATATTTGATCGGATCTCGTGACAGTGTGGAAGTACCTCGTAACCGACCCACACACCCACCGTCCCAGCCGTCGGGTCGACACTGCGGGGATTATAAAGCAATTGGAACAGATCCCATGTGAACACAAGTTACCGGCATGGAACATGGAGCAGCAGCAGCAGAGCAGCAGCAGCAGCAGCAGCAGCGGCGGCGGCGGCGGCGGCGGCGGCGGCGGCGGCGGCGGCTATGATCGTAGTGTTTTTTTACCGTAGCTGAGGCCAGTGGCGGTGGTTCTTGTGGTGGTGTAAGTGGCAGTAATGTTCGTTACTGTTGTGTAACGGAATGCCAGCTAATTGTTTGAGTGCATCGGTGCCTGATTGATACATCTGAGCCCGCCACAGGCAACACGTGGAGCGCACCGAGTTTCTTATCTGCGTCCATTATTATCGCTATTATCGCTATTATCGCTATTATCGTTGTGGCACAAGACACGACGATATCGGGTAAGAATGGAAGCATTAACATTCGTATTTTATTTATGTTATTTAAGACTGCCGCGGGATACAATGTTTTCAGATAAGATCTAAATACATTCTTGATCGACAGAGTTTGACGGATAATATATCTACGTTTGAATGCGCGCTATCGTGCATTAACTTTTACATCCTGCGTACTGTTACGTAAAAGGCAACGATGTTTGTTGATTTCACGTATGGCCGGGTGTCGGTCGGTCGGTCGGTCGGTCGGTCGGTCGGTCGGTCGGTCGGTCGGTCGGTCGGTCGGTCGGTCGGTCGGTCGGTCGGTCGGTCGGTCGGTCGGTCGGTCGGTCGGTCGGTCGGTCGGTCGGTCGGTCGGTCGGTCGGTCGGTCGGTCGGTCGGTCGGTCGGTCGGTCGGTCGGTCGGTCGGTCGGTCGGTCGGTCGGTCGGTCGGTCGGTCGGTCGGTCGGTCGGTCGGTCGGTCGGTCGGTCGGTCGGTCGGTCGGTCGGTCGGTCGGTCGGTCGGTCGGTCGGTCGGTCGGTCGGTCGGTCGGTCGGTCGGTCGGTCGGTCGGTCGGTCGGTCGGTCGGTCGGTCGGTCGGTCGGTCGGTCGGTCGGTCGGTCGGTCGGTCGGTCGGTCGGTCGGTCGGTCGGTCGGTCGGTCGGTCGGTCGGTCGGTCGGTCGGTCGGTCGGTCGGTCGGTCGGTCGGTCGGTCGGTCGGTCGGTCGGTCTTTGCACCACTGCAGTGACGATCAGAAGGCAGTAAACCACAAGTAGTTTACGCTCGTCGACCTGGTTAGGTTAGTGTAAAATAAACAATTATAGTGCTGTTAAATGCGGCAGTAAATTGTTGTGGTGAGATAAGATAGCACGGGTAACTATTCGCTTGTCGTCAGCTTTCTCTGTAGGTTCACGACTACCCATTGTGTAGGCGGGGACGCAAGGTGAAAGCGTGACGAATCAGAATAGTAAATTCATACACATTCATCGCATCCACTTACATGCAATTGGTTAAAACACGGCGGCGTAGGCTTTAGTGGACCACTCCTTCTTGCTTTAGACCACAACTGTTTTGACACGTCCACATTTATGATCATCAAATAATTGAGCTCCTGTGTGAAATTTGTGAAAATGACACACCTCGTTTTTCAGAAAAACACACCCAAATTGATACCCCTCAACTTCGTCCCAGCATAGTGACTGTGTAACGTCAGTGCTTTCGCCGTAATAGACACTGTGTTGATACGCGAGCGATCAGTCTGTGTAAAAACAACAGGTAAAGGTATGTTCTTATATAGCTCGGTATCTGGTCGTTGGGACTGTTCAAAACGCTTTACACTTCACCCCCTGGCATACCTGTTCATTCCAACGCCATATCGACTTCTCTGGAAAGCATCCAGCCATGCTGCAATTACTGCGCGAAGATTCGTTCACATACCCACCTGTGTCTGTAGCCAAGTACTCATCACACAGGTACTCATCACACAGGTACTCATCACACAGGTACTCATCACACAGGTACTCATCACACAGGTACTCATCACTCAGGTACTCATCACTCAGGTACTCATCACACAGGTACTCATCACTCAGGTACTCATCACTCAGGTACTCATCACACAGGTACTCATCACTCAGGTACTCATCACTCAGGTACTCATCACTCAGGTACTCATCACTCAGGTACTCATCACACAGGTACTCATCACTCAGGTACTCATCACCCAGGTACTCATCACACAGGTACTCATCACTCAGGTACTCATCACTCAGGTACTCATCACACAGGTACTCATCACACAGGTACTCATCACTCAGGTACTCATCACACAGGTACTCATCACTCAGGTACTCATCACTCAGGTACTCATCACTCAGGTACTCATCACACAGGTACTCATCACTCAGGTACTCATCACTCAGGTACTCATCACTCAGGTACTCATCACACAGGTACTCATCACACAGGTACTCATCACACAGGTACTCATCACACAGGTACTCATCACTCAGCCACTCATACAGCTGAGTGAACTGTGGCAACGCGGGGTGAACTAAACTGCCGTAATTTCGAAACGGCAGCAAAAGGATTCTATTGAGAGTCCGGTGTTCTAACCTCTACGCCACAGCGCCGCGAACACGAACAAGTAGAACAGAAACGTTAACGTTACTCACAAAATTGTACTAGGAACATCACAAACAACGCACACATTCCTACAGACTCGGTATGTAACTGCGGGTAATTGTGGATGAATCCTGAAACCGGTTCGTTCCGTTCTCAACTATCACTCCAAAAATACGGACCTAGACTATCATAAGCTGCATGTAAATAACCTATTGTCGGAGAGTGGCCAACGCGTTTCTGACATTAGAAAGACTATTGCCGTTAAACCGTGACGGTTATTAATATCGAATAAACTTGTTTAGATACTATTATTGTTTGCGATCTTGACCGTCACGAGATTGCTAATCTCGACCGTTGTATTTACACATATCGTGAGAACATTTAACAGGGTTTGACTATGCTAACTGTGATAAAAATTAGGCTACGCCCCAGTCTCACGACCCCAGCACATTACTGATTAGCCCCCCCCCCCACTTCTAATTGTGTATTCATGTGTACTGTGTATACAATGATATACAGGTAACATCCCCATAGACTTGATCACACGGGTAACATCCCCATAGACTTGATCACACGGGTAACATCCCCATAGACTTGATCACACGGGTAACATCCCCATAGACTTGATCACACGGGTAACATCCCCATAGACTTGATCACACGGGTAACATCCCCATAGACTTGATCACACGGGTAACATCCCCACTGACTTGATCACACGAGTAACATCCCCATAGACTTGATCACACGGGTAACATCCCTATAGACTTGATCACACGGGTAACATCCCTATAGACTTGATCACACGGGTAACATCCCCATAGACTTGATCTAACGGGTAACATCCCCACAGACTTGATCGTACGGGTAACATCCCCATAGACTTGATCACACGGGTAACATCCCCATATAGACTTGATCACACGGTGCCCGCTCGTTAGTCGTGCGTATGTCCATGAATCAATGATACGATTCCCAGAAATGTCCGCATGACAAAACAATCATCGTCATTGGAGAATGTGTCGCGCGTTTATACTATATACAGCTGCTTCACGCTCTATGGGCTCCCGGCGTAGGGAACAGCCTCTGCCCTGCACTGTTGGTCACCCTTCCCCGTTCCCATAGATATAAGGAACATCGGATATATGGAACAACTTGGTTAAGTGCCAACATGTTCCACATAGCATAGAGTCCATTATAATTAGTTTTGTTCATGTAACAGTAAATAGTGAATGCCGATTTGAGTTACAAGTATGTAAAGCTGATATGATCACGAGTGCGCATAACACAAACACAGATCACTATTTAGCTGCGGGTCCTACTTAGCGTGACGCGGGATCAACTATTTGATCTGGGTAATAGGATTTGGGCTGTGAAGGAAATTGGATTACCGTAACTCTTGAGAACTGTTTTTAGTAAGCCGTCAGCAGCATGACAACAGTAATGCAACTAATATAATATATGTATTTACTTACTGACCTTAATATAAGACATTACACACTGATCGTATTGTGCAACATATTATACGTTATAAACAGTAAAATATATAAAATGTAAAAAACCGCAACAATGCAATGCAACAATGTTGTCTTTAATTGACAGATTTAACAAGATTTAACAAGATTGCCATCCAAAGCAAATGCCTAGATGGCAAGTGGATAAGGAAACCATTGGCTTATCTAGAGTCCAAGGTTTGTCCGTAACGATCAGAAGGCAAACAGAAACAGCGGAGTTGTTCTCGCCTTTTACGTCTACATGAACGTATCCATAGACTAGTAACAACAATAATTGTTGCATCTCTGAAAAGATTGGGCTGGATTATTAAAGGACTATTTTCTAACAGTTTACCCTCAAGTAGTACACCGCGAAGTGATTTTTAACAGTCTCGATGAATGACATAGTTATACCGACCTCAATTGGTACGAACAACTTGATTGGTTGCCTGTGTCGTGACATAATAAGTTCTTAAGGCGAACTTGTCACTCAGGCCTAACTAGCAATATCAGCCATTATATATAGATGCACTATGGTTATCAAACGATATAACTATAATGCATAATACCAATTATTGCCGACGCCGTCAATTACATATCATGGGAACCTCTCCTAATCATGTCGAACTGATTGACATGCTTTGACGTATCAACCTGTTTATCAAACCTGACACGCCTTAATTATAGGGATTGCGTTGACCTACAACCTACTTCATTCTGACGAATCCGACATATTTAGATATAATAGCCAGGTACATTACACCTGGACGTGTATACCGCCAGAATCAAATGGGTTAACCGTACTTGCTTACATAAAACATGAGTATGTTCATATACGTGCACCGAAAACACAACGTTTTGTTGACAACGCCATTGGCATTGTTAAAAATTGCGAGCTATCCATACCTCTTATTATCGACCATCCGGCGCCTTCAGTTCACTCTACGACTGCCGCGTTCCTTCTCCCACCAAACGTAATCCACAAACATTCGTCGCAGCGACACCGAAATCAGTCCCTCGAGACGCGCAGCTTAGTAGACGCGACTTTGTGACTTTGTGAATCCAAGGACGAAGTGTAACGTGAGTCTCCAGCAGCAGAGATATGAACATCCGTCCCGGATCATTCAACGGCGCTAATAAAATGTGACACACGCGTGTGCACACAAACCATAAAACTGCTCTCAATGTAGATAGTCCTGCGACTGCAGTTCGCTGCCCGAGCCGTAGTCGGCTGTCTGTACGGCAGTACGTCGCGTTGCTATCTGACTGGCTCCATCGACGAGTGACTGACAGCCAGTGCGAAGACACATTCACGAGGGAGACTGTGCATGGATCTACGCAGTTTGCGCCAGTGACAATAGGTTGCTTGGATATCAGCACTGCCGTATTATATATAACGGCGTCGTTACATATTTTCCAGACGTTGCAGCTTTGTTAAGCGGCAGTTATGTTTGTCCCACAAATGGGCGTGTCGTTGTCTGTTCGCCTACATGCCGCAAGAGGCACACAGCGTTCCGTTTGGATTTCCCGTAATATCACGAATTGGCTGCGTGAACACCAACTCCAGCGAAGTCGTGGCGATAGTACTAGCGAAGGCGATGAGGGAAATTATATTCTACGTCACATTGGTGCGATATTTTGCGCCACGCCGCTGACCAAATATTAATTACGCACTCTGAAAAGCCGGCCAACTGGGTCAGCCTATTTCGGGTCTTCGTGCTTCACCCAGTCGCTGAACAGCATAGCTGGTGAGCGACACTGCTCTAGCCCCCGGTCAATATATGTCTTGTGGTTACATCGGTTACGCCTGCGCGATTCCGATCAAGACCCCTGCCAACTTTCGATCGAATCAAGGCTAGATCACGACACAGCAGACACGGTCTGTCGGACACGTTGGTTATACTCGGGCGGTCGCATATGGACCTGATATATGCACGTGTATCTACACGAGATGCGATTAAATTCTGACCTCTTTGATACTCCCGTTGGTAGCCGCAGCTTGGGATTCAGAGGTTAGATGCTTCCGTCGCGTCGTAGTTCAATATGTATAATAGAAACAATGTAGCTTTGGTAGACACATTCGCGATAACCGTTTCACGATTGTAATCAGAGGTTAATTTCCCATCAGAGCCAGTTACCTTCCTTGCGCCGTAGTTCAATCTGTCTGTTTAGTAATAGTATATGTTTGTTCAGTCACGCGTGACGCCTGCCAGTTAAAGACGCAACATTAGGAATGTTGCTTGGAAGCAGAACTAAAATTTACCTCACAATAATAGAGACAACGTATCTTAAACAGACACATTCCCGATGACAAGTCTTAGGATTAGAATCATAGGTTCATTTCACATCAGAGCCAGTGACCGTCCTTACGTCGTGGTGTTTTCTGTCTATTTGGTAATAGCTTGCTTGTTCAGCCAAGCGTGACGCCTGCCTATTTCATGAACAGAAAGGTACGTTGTTATACAGCGCGGCATCCTGCCCGTGGGGCCGCTCAAAGCGCTTTACACTTCAACCCCGGTAGACCTGCTCATTCGAACAGCAACTCGACTTCTCTGGGAAGTATTCAGCCACCGCACAATTATTGCGCGAAGACTATTCGTTCACATACGCCCCATTGTCTACAGCCAGATACGAATTTATATTTGCAGCGAAAGAAACTGCCCAAACTTCGAAACGGCAGCAAGGTGATTCGAACCCCCCGGTTCTCTTGATTGAGGGTCCAATATTCTAACCACCGCGCCACCCCCCCCCTCCCCCGCCTACATGACACAACACAAATGACGAATTTCCACGGAAAATGAGCTCACATTTACCTCACAACGATAGAGATAATATATCTTATGTAGGTGTGTATGAACCTGAATAATTAAGTTTTTTTAATCGTATTACACTGCACAGTGTGGCACAAGCGTATGGGAATATTTGACCCATCAAATAATCACCGCGCCATAGTATTACTGCGAAATCGTGAACAAAATAACATACAGGGTGTACTTGCGTACGCGTTCCTCATTGAAAACATTGCGCGGCCCACTGCTTGGGGAGTATTATCTATAATCATTTATGTACACGTTCATGTCAGGATCACGCTTCGTCAATTCTCTTTCACAGAAACCACGATAAACAGTGGGCGGTAGAATCAACCGCACCGCCGTTCTGCCTGAGTGCACACGCTGTGCGACGGAGAAGGCCCCCAAACCGGGCGAAGTGGTGGTAATCCCTGCAATCATAAGAATAATCTATAGCTGACACCTGTCTTGATTAAGCCAAACATTGGGTCGATTTCACGCCTCGAAGCGGTCGGCGAAAACAAGAAATACCAATTATCAAACGAAAACACATTAGCACTATCCCGAAGCAAGAAAGGCGGCCAAGGTTTTGTGCGTGTCAGATAACATTCTAGAAAATAGCACTGCAATGTCCCACGGAAAGAAAACGAAGAGTAGATAAACATAAATTATAGACAGTACAGATATCTGGGGGCATGCGTATTGCCTGAAGACATCTGTGGGGCTAAGCGGAACCACTTAGTCGGCGAGCGAGTAAGTGGAGATACGCACCACGGTATTTATCTAAATCCAAACATGCATACTAACAACAGTTATTGTTTCCCACAGGCGTCTGTCATTATGTCAATTATCGCCCGCTCCTGGCCTGCTAACGCGAGCCCCGAGCGGCCCTAATGTGCATATTTGGAGACAATTGGAACTAGGCACTACCTCGGCGAACCGTCTGTTTCCCCCGAGACCCCCGGGTTCATGCGAACGACCCCGAATCGCGTGCCTATCCATTCAGTCGTTGCTAACGTCATATGATGTACAGTACACACACTACTCTGTAGAACTGTATTACGGCAGATGACGTAGAACAGGAGAGCAATCATATACTATTGACGGGTAGCGGCAATGCGTTGCCATGGAAGCAGATGACGTAGAACAGGAGAGCAGTCATATACTATTGACGGGTAGCGGCATTGCGTTGCCATGGAAGCAGATGATTCATAATGGTCTGGTAGATGATTGTTGATGTTAGGTCGAAACACGAGTAAAACCATCAAATAAGGTTGATATGGCATGTTTATTAACAGCATTGCAAGATTTAACAAAATTGCCATACAAAGCTAAAACCGCAGATGGCAAGTGGACAAGGAACCCGTTGGCTTATGAAGAGTCCAACAATTGTTAATATATGACAATATGTAACCCACTCTTCTGAGATATTTGTTATTTTTGTTCATAACAACGTTGCCAGTGACACAGGCTTACATTAACACAAGTAGCCTTGCTGGTTTGTTTGGTTATGTACCGTTATTCTTGATAGTTTTAATATACCATCGACGATAACTATCGATTGCTAAATTTATTATCGATAGTACTGCATCGTCACATCGACTGTTGCGATGCACCGATAGGTCGATTTATTGTTACCCCTGGTGGTTAGCTTGCATTGGACAGATCTTATTCAGTCATTATTTTCACAGTATTTGCATGCACGCCCTTTTATGGGGAACGGATCTTTCGACAAAAATACCACCGTACGGTATTTTTGTGAAACAATGACTGCAATTGAAGATAAGAGTGATACAGTGACATATTAGATTACTACAGTTGAAGATAAGCGTGGTACAGTGACATATTATACTGAATGCTGCACACCACTAGCGTAGGTAAAGCACTCAAGATCTTGAGACACGCTGCGTCGTTATTTCATAAACAAGTTATTTATAATTAATTCCGGCGTGAGATTCCTTACAACTGCTGTCAAAATATTTAAATAGAAACAAAGTTGGTTTTGTGTATCACTCGAGGGACGTATTATGGAAGGTACGGTCGAGCACTGGATGGTGAAGGAAACGTGAAACGTGAAACACCCGCCGATGAAAACACGTCATTGACGGTTGTGTACACGGACCAAGCCCGCGTTAATTAATTCAGCGCCGCGTCGGGCACGTATCTTTATTCGTGTTGACGTCTGCAGGCAGCGAAACATGCAAGACTGGTCGGCCGTGTCGAGTGTGTATTCGTCCAGCTACGGCTGTGTTAATGCAGGTCATATCGGAAGTGTTGCAGACTAGACCCGTTTTAGCTTTGTGGCATGTCAGGGAATTAAATTATTTTATCTCTTTTTGTACTATTGATGTCATGACGCGTGTACGATAACTGCAATTAGCGATGTCCGTCCGTTTAGTGATCCAGTGGACGGTCTCTGTTCTATCTCTCGAAATGTCAGTATGCAAACTGCACGAGAACCGAATATGGCTGAAGTCGATGGATGTATAACGCACACATAGTGTATGTACAAAGTCGCAGATAAATATTTACTATAATGCCCAAACTCGGGTCTGCCTGCATGTACTCATGAAACACTTCGTGAAATGATGCTTTGTGCAGTGAGCCTAGGGTACTATTATTGTTTGCCTACAAATTTGCTGATCGAGTTGTCAAATAGCCTGAATGAAAACAGAAGAGCTCTTCACCACACATGACATTAAAATAATTTTTTTATTTTGTTCACAGGGTACGTGCATAAATTATTATATATATAATATACATATATATATATATATATATATATATATATATATATATATATATATATATATATATATTATATATATATAATTATATATATATATATATATATATATATATATATATATATATATATATATATATATATAAGTAATTGAAGCTGCATTATGCCACTGTTGGATAACGTTCGTGTTGCATTTATTTAACTATTTGTTTATGTGCTTCTGTGAACGCGTAAACGTGAGTTTATTATTAATAACATCATCATCATTATCATTATCATCAGCATCAGCATCATCATCATTTTTATCGTCGTCATCGTCATCACGGTCACATATAATGTATATATATTATATATACATTATATATATTATATATATATATATATATATATATAATATATATATATATATATATATATATATACATTATAATATTATATATATATATATATAATATATATATATATATATATATATATATATATATATATATATATATATATATATATATATATATATATATATATATATATATATATATATATATATATATATATATATATATAATTTAGTACATATAATATTTTATATACTATTATAGAAACCATCACTGACATTGAAACTAAATAACACAAAAAGTAGTTACCCACATGTGTTGGAGCTGTGACCATTCGCAGTGAAATGTTCAGCAGACGGAACGACTACCTGCCTTCTGAGAAAGGTTCACTTTGCGACAACAGACCCACCGCGGGTGCTGACCCGCGGAATGAACGCGGACTACCTTAAATGTTGTTGACGCTTTCCTTGTTCGTATTAGATTTTTTGCTTTGTCCCCCCCCCCCGAGAGCACTTCGCCAGGAGTTCAACAAAACCTGAGTGCTATCAACACCGTTCATCTCTTCTGAATAGCACTTCGGTTGAACGCCATCCAAATAACGTAATTTCGAATTTGATTGTACAAGCAGGCGGCACTCCGGCGCTGTAATGAGACGCCGTATAATGCATGTATTCATTTGACTTTTTAATAAGACTCGCGCGTACCTTGTTATGACGTAAAACACCAGATAATTGCTGTCATATAGAAGAGGCTGAAACTCTATTTTCTCAAATGTGAAAGTGTGGAATACCACGTTCCACTCATACAAATACATGCATAGTTTAGTTTAGTGGTACAGCACGGGTTTCAAGGTCTACACATAAAATAACGCAGCTACCTTATGAGCACATAGCGTAATTTTGACAGGTGAGCGACATCGCGGCGCGCGTTGCAATCATAGCATTGCATAAACAGTTGACTTGCTTTCATCGGAAAATTATTTGGGCAATTGGTATTTTGAACTCTGCTCGGCTTACTATAATCATCTTTTACGTAACGCTGCTACGCTTCTGTTCGATCAATGCCTGGACATGAACGCCTTATTCAAATGAGCCGATCCTCGGAGATGGTGGCTAATTTCATACGGCATCTTAGATGGTACTCGATGGCGATAAGGTTATTCAATAGGCGGGATCTCAACTCGCCCTAAACATACGGTCTGCGTTGCTTTACATCCGACCCATAAGGAACGAAC
>OY759275.1:26842423-26853190 GCA_963662155.1 Lamellibrachia columna | reverse complement strand
GCGAGAGAGCGAGAGAGAAAGAGAGAGAGAGAGAGATATAGAGAGATATATATATATAAGGAGAGAGAGAGAGAGAGAGAGAGAGAGAGAGAGAGCAAGAGAGCGAGAGAGCGAGAGAGAGAGAGAGAGAGAGAGAGAGAGAGAGAGAGAGAGAGAGAGAGAGAGAGAGAGAGAGAGAGCGAGAGAGGGGGGATAGAAGAGAGAGAGAGAGAGAGAGAGGAGAGAGTGAGAGAGAGAGAGAGAGAGAGAGAGAGAGAGAGAGAGAGAGAGAGAGAGAGAGAGATAGAGATAGAGATAGAGATAGAGATAGAGATAGAGATAGAGATAGAGATAGAGATAGAGATAGAGAGATTACTGTTTCACACATAACATAATTTTACGATTAAAACGATACTTTGTACTTTTCATTTCTAGTTCACGGTCTATGTATGTTGTTTAAGTAACAAAAACGTCGGTTGTACACGTTATTCCCTCAGCTCAACACAAAGACAGTGCAAGAGTGGGGTCGCTCTTACGGTCACGCCAGTTATTACAGCGACCACAACTGTGATTAGCTGTCAAATTGGCGACTTCAGATTACTGCGGGCCAGTCGAATGCGTTATGATGCAAGAGGTTGATTGTGTTCCCTAGCAGGACCATATTTGCGTTTCGCTGACTGATTGGCAGGAATTTGTTTATCCTGCATGGGTCGGGTCAGCAGCCTAACGCCGAGACGGAGCGTCGAGCAAGTTACGTGAACCGCGTAAAGGTCAACATCTTCGGTTTCCATGGTTTGGTGGTCAATCGTGGTCAAGGCGTGGTTGTTCTCTCACTCTCTGTGGCTGATGTCTGTCCCGGGACTCGGGAGACGTCGTGTGCTACTGGTCCGTGATGTCTTGCATGCTATAGGGGTAAGACCACAGTTGACCTTCCTGTTTATTGTTTCACACGAATGTAGGGCACGCGAAATTGCGATATGTGAATTTAAAGAATTCATATGATGTGACATAAGTGCAATTGAGCAGGCATATTCACAGGTTTGTTTGTAGAAGCTATTGGCTGTGAAATGGTGCATTTTTTTGAGAGTTTAAAAGGCGGAGGGATTTATGGGAATTTTTCTGCTATGGGCCACGTGGGCGCATGAATACAAGGCTATTTTTGTCAAAATTGATGGGCATCACACGTCGGGGCGTTTTAAAAGATCTGGAGGTATGTGATTTTGATAAAACTTGGTCAGCATATCAATGAGAGGATGGCAGTTGCTGGGAAAAAGTTTCAGAATTTTTAGTGGTCACGTTTTCTTATAATCTAACAAAACGTTAACATGGCCACCAATGCAATTTTCAACTGTGGTCTGACTCCAAATAGACGGAAGTCGGGGTCACAAACACGGTTATAAAATGTTGATATGCTTATGTTTTGGTCGTTGTTATTAGCTTAATTGTGGATATTACACGTAATTTGGATGAAATTATTAGTTTGATATAACAAATTTCTTATAATTTTTATAATTTGCAATTATGATAATATAATTAGGGCTCATATTTTGGAAAATAAATAAATAAATAAAAACGGTTGCTAACCTGTCCCATGTTGTGTGTATTTGACTTAGACAATTGTCGGTGTCAGACTGGATAATATTATATTATTATATGTATGTTATAGATTCCATCTAGTGAACAAGATCATTACTGGTTAAACGCCGCTACTATTTAAACTGTTTAACAGTCTCCCTTAGGAGGTGTCTTATAACCGATCTACTAAATATAAAACATGTCAAATAAATGTACATTTTAGTTTTGTACTATAACGTTTGATGTGCACGAGCTGATATATTGCGCAAGTTGATGTTTAATATGATATTTCATTGGTAATAAATACAATTTGTTTATTTTTGATATGCTAAAATAGCATTATAGAACTTGTGGTAAGCTAAAAGTGTACAATAAGCAATTTTTAATATCAACAATAACTGTTGCCTTTCCAAATGTCTATTCACCACATATCAATACCAATTTCATGTTGTGTGCAGTACTTTGCAACCCTAACCGTAGCTAACCCCATCTTTAGCTAACCACATGCCTGGCTAACCCCATCTCTAGCTAACCCCATCCCTAGCTAACCATAACTCTGAAGTGGTTAACATAAGATATAATCATTCCCATAGGCACAGGTTGATAGGAAAAGTGAACAGTTTGCTTGGAAAAGGCAGACAGCAGTTGCAATCACGAACATCATGATACAGATCGGATGCCAAAATGGAAAGTTTGCGAAAATTAGGGGGTATGACATAAGTATGTGACGGAACAAGTAACCATTTTGGACTAGAGCGATTATTGGTGATATTTGTCTTGTGGCCCAGTGCGTTAGCAACATTGTGTAACAAACTTGGACAGAATAGTTGTATTTTGGTTGTGTCACACCCACTGGAAGCACTGTGTAGATCAGCATTTTCAAATCTGGCCGCGACTGGCATCTGGTCATGTGATACCCTTTTATGGTGGCGTATCGAAATCAAGCCGTTCGCCTTGTATCTTATCAACTAGAAATATGAAAGCAGTCACATAAACAATAAAATTAAACAAACCTAAATCATTGGAATTTACCCTAAATCCTGTTAAATGTGAAAAATGTCCAATTTTCTTACAAAGTTATGCCACGTTTGGTTTAAAATCAAGCAATTATATGAATACTAATTTAAAAATAAACTCGTTAGTATATTCAAAGGGACAGTAAGCAGGCTTCAATGGTTCGCAGTGCTATGTAAATCTAGTGTACATGATCTATGATTTATCAAGTGTCAAAATCGACCTATAATTAAATTATGTGACTGGTTTTCAGCTAATAATACGGACAAAGCATTGTTTAGACTTGGCTGTCAAACAAATAATAATGACTTGACAAGTAGGAGTGTTCCATAATGTGTCTACATATACACTGTGCCGCAACTTGATATAAAATTTAACACTTTCTGAAACAAAAAAATTCCCTATTTGGGGTAAGACCACAGTTGACCTTCCTGTTTATTGTTTCACACGAATGTAGGGCACGCGAAATTGCGATATGTGAATTTAAAGAATTCATATGATGTGACATAAGTGCAATTGAGCAGGCATATTCACAGGTTTGTTTGTAGAAGCTATTGGCTGTGAAATGGTGCATTTTTTTGAGAGTTTAAAAGGCGGAGGGATTTATGGGAATTTTTCTGCTATGGGCCACGTGGGCGCATGAATACATGGCTATTTTTGTCAAAATTGATGGGCATCACACGTCGGGGCGTTTTAAAAGATCTGGAGGTATGTGATTTTGATAAAACTTGGTCAGCATATCAATGAGAGGATGGCAGTTGCTGGGAAAAAGTTTCAGAATTTTTAGTGGTCACGTTTTCTTATAATCTAACAAAACGTTAACATGGCCACCAATGCAATTTTCAACTGTGGTCTGACTCCTATAGGAATAATGCGCGCAGTTCGTAGACACAACAACCGGAGAGTGGACGTTGTTGACTCTCAGTGTAGCACAGTTTAACACTGAGCTTACTGTGTTGACTGAATTCTTGCCGCCAGCTTAAGGTGTGGATACTGCCTGCGGATAATCCAGTAATCGGGGTAGATGTTTGCACTTTGATGGGCTCGCCATGAATGCAGTCCACAGTGACGCGGAGTAACTGAACTCTGCGGTGTTAACACACATCCAATTTTCGCGCGGAACGACTCGACTGTCTTCCAACAATAGAGACTGTGTTCACTTGTGAATCGAACGACTGTCATTGTTTGGGGACGAAAACCCTG
The DNA here is from genome assembly GCA_963662155.1 of Lamellibrachia columna. Taxonomy (NCBI): domain Eukaryota; kingdom Metazoa; phylum Annelida; class Polychaeta; order Sabellida; family Siboglinidae; genus Lamellibrachia; species Lamellibrachia columna. The sequence continues at coordinate 26,849,419 of OY759275.1, read as the reverse complement.
ACGACAAGAATCAAACTGACCCTGTCGACCTCTGTGCCGCGAGACATGAAAGGGGAGCCGCCAACCGACCTACGGAGGGCCGCCTGAATGTGTATAGCGATAAGCAGTGCATGAGATAGTATATGGTACCATTCGTGAAGCTCTGGCACTCAACTCTCGATACAATGGTACAAGGCAGTGGACACTATCCAATCACAAGTTTCAGCAACGGTGGCATCAACAACAACAGCAGCAGCAGCAGCAGCAGCAGCAGCAGCAGCAGCAGCAGCAGCAGCAGCAGCAGCAGCAGCAGCAGCAGCAGCAGCAGCAGCAGCAGCAGCAGCAGCAGCAGCAGCAGCAGCAGCAGCAGCAGCAGCAGCAGCAGCAGCAGCAGCAGCAGCAGCAGCAGCAGCAGCAGCAGCAGCAGCAGCTGCAGCAGCAGCAGCAGCAGCAATAATATGTACCAATCAATGATATGTAGAAGTCAATACAGAGAAGCATGTAAAACGGAGAAGCCAAAATCCAAAGCTAGCAACTAAATTTATATAGTTTGGACGGGAAACAATGGGCGCAGTAGCGAACATCTCAAAGACAATGCACCATACGTAGTGAGAGAGTTGGAGGACGACGACGACGACGAGGAGGAGGAGGAGGAGGAGGAGGAGGAGGAGGAGGAAGACGAGAAAAAGACAGGGAGCGCGACGGAGGCAGAGAGAAACGGCCATTACTTTCTCTTGGCGAGCGAAATATCATACCCCTTGTCGCAATACATCTTGCGAGTTTCTTCTCTCTCTATTTGCGTATACTCACCTAACAACCAAACTATGCACCTGGTCTGTGCAACACCGTGCAGGTGTTTCAACTCGAAATATTCTGGTTCCTGTCCAAGACCAACGTCACGTAAAAGGATTTGAAGCAGTTCACCAACAAACTGCTCGGAGACAATGATGTTGTCAGCGAAAGATCAAACTGTCGTAGAACTGTCAATCTCCACATGCGCGTCCATGCCACGTGATCTGAAGATGATTACGATGATGATGATGATGATGGTGATGATATGTGTCATTGTGGCTGATCCCTTCATCCTTAATTCGATATCCTTTATATGGCAAAGATTTAAATAAATCAAATGTAAAGAATTTATTCTACTTACACTGGCCTTGATACGGGTGACATACTCATTTTTAGTCACATGTTTTCTTTTGTTTTTGATTATTCTCTTTAATAAATCGTGGTCGAATGCGAAAGAAATGACGACAGTGATAATATCATAATGATTACGGCGATGATATTTATCATGGTGAAAAAAAGTGAAAATCGTTAATGTCCACGTAGCGTATGTCGGTGTGTGAGGAATGCAGAATACTAGTTTTTCATAGAGCAAACGATCAATCGCATGTCCAGTGTCAAGCAGAAACGGATGTGTCTCAAACACTAATCCGATGTTGTGTCTAGAATCATGTCGCAGTTCGCGTGCCCTGCTGCATAACTTTGCGATAATATTAGCAATTCACCGAGATAAAGGCATTCCACAACAGATGGCGCCGTGTTGTGACGTAATACGTAAGACCAACTGTGTTGTGACGTAATACGTAAGACCAACTTATAATCTAATGTAGGTTTTTATTGCCTTTCTGTTTCCATAGAGTCCCCAGGGTATTGTTTTAATCAGAACGCTCCGGTAGCTGATCCAACCAGACAGACGTACGATAAGTTATGTGTATACCGTAAAGCACTTTTAATAGGCTACAACCCGCATCAAACTACATGTATATAAAATCATTCATTCATTTATTCTACATCGGGCCGATGGTGGTGTTTCGAAATGTTCGTTGCAACAAACGTCCTTGTTAAGTCGCCAGTGTGAGCGGCGATTTGCCTCCAAGGCATAGATAACATCAGCATTTATTCGGCCAAATTATGTTCCAGTGATTTTACAATTGGCCAAACAAGGTGCACGATATGCAAAGTCACAGTGCATACATTTGTGTCCGTAAAACCACGCCACACATTTGGCTCGGTTGAGTGGTCTGAACTACGGATCACCACCACGAGCGGTCGCCGGCAGCTAAACGAAAGGGGGTCAATATCGTTAACACTTGCGCTATCGGTCAATCTGCAAATCAGTCGTATCAACAGAAATAAATTGACCGTATCCCTGCGAAGGAGTGGTTTGCACACTGCATACACAGTTTTACGTTAAATCATATCTATCGCTGTCTGGCGCTTTTTAAAGGAGGCCTTCTCTAAATATATGTAGCTTTTGTATTTTGTATGACCCTCTTCCCGGACAGAAACATAGATCGTGCAGGGTGGTCTCGCTAATAACCCGCACACCGACGGGAGATTAGCGAGCTGCGAATCAAAAGTCAAAAGCACTGTTTCTGACACAGCCAGTTCTTCGCCACCAAGAATGGCATTGCATATTTCACGAGATCTTCCGTGTGCTACGCCACCCTCCTTTCTTTGGTATGATAGACGACTCTAACTTCGTTGCCCCCCACCAGGTTACTGCTATTAGTTCGACCACAGACGTGTGCGTCGTCTTTAAGGAGGCGTTACCGTGACGACAGACTCGCGTTGTCTCGGTCCACCAAACACCCAGGTGCGCGGGTAGCTGTAACCTGGACATTCCACGTGCAAGCTTAATAGCACTAAATCGTGGTATTTTTAGGAAATGGGACGCCACATTTGATAGACACTTGGAACAAATCATTGATCAAAGATGGTGGTGGTTTGATATAGCATCAATCAAGTTAAAATGTGTGTTCATAAATAACACAGTATCCAATCCGCGCATTCCGTAGAATCGTTCATCGCGTTTTACACTTTACCTCCTGGCAGATAGTTCGTTCCAACACCAACCCGGCTTCTTTGGAAAGCATTCAGTCACGCCGAAATTACTGCGCGAAACTATTCGTTCACATATCCACCAATGTCTGTTATATTAACAAGGTAGCCGTTACACAGCTGATTGAACTGGGACAATGTGGAATGAACAAACTCGCTCAAGTGGAACCGATGGCCGGTTATCTTGACTGAGGCCCATTCTCAACAGCATTTAGTCAACGAGAACTAAATGTGTCCTGACGTAACAACTCTTGCTGACAACTTGGAAATGGGAAAGAAGATTATTGAGATCGGCTGCATTGTTTTGCCGGACATTGGGGAAATCGTAGATGTTGAAGACCGGGTTGTATCAGTGGTAAGTTATAACAAGCGTTATTTAATTGCTCAAAGACTTTTTTTACAGCCAGTTGCGCCCAAACCGACACATTGTACTTTGCAGGATTACGGAACCCGCATGTCATGGCATTATTGGCGCCCTCTGGAAATTCTAGTGAAGGGTCTTTAAGAAAACAACTTTTATCACAAATTAGCCATGTTACAGTTATCCTGATTTACTTAACTTTATGTAATCCTCTTCGCGCCTACTGAAGCATAAGGCAGACAAAATACATATGTCTGTGTGCAGCCCACTTAGCAGTCTGGTCCCAGCTGAGGCGCATTTCCGATAACTTTTTTGTTGTTTTTGGTCGTCCTAGTTGGCTATATTATCATCCTCCTTTCGCAAAACATAGCCGACTGCTTCCTCTTGGTACCCGTAACTTCGGTTGTGCAATTCCAAGGTTGAATCGGAGGGGCCGCCGTGTTTTCAAGGAAACGCAGATTTATCGATTATCAGTACAATGGTGTTTTTGGCACGCGAACTCTCGCCAAAGGGTTGTGTACGCTATCGTATAGCAATAAAGATGGCAGAGATATTGACATTGCGTTGATTTCGAGCACAGATCCCTACTCCGTGCTTCTTTTGTTTTATTCTTGTCAACCGAGCGTGTTATTATAATTTTTACGCCCCACATTCATTGCAGGAAGCCGCTATGGCGTAGGGGCAAGCCCGTAGGTTTTTCTCTGCTAAAGTCCGGAGTTCAATCACCCTCCTAGGCACAAAAACGTAAGAGGCAGCACATGACACCAGCTTGGCATTACCAGTGGCTTATGTCTGCAACAACCTCGAAGAACCCCCGAGAGTGGATGGGTGAATGCACCCAACTCATGATGCCCGAGCTTAAGTGATTCTTAAGTGCACGAACTGTTGCCTACACGAATGACTCCCCATGTCGCTCATACGATCATGTGAACAGGATACATGAGTATGGTGATCAACCCCTCTCTCAAGGCCACGCAGATCGTCCATTAGTCCAAACGATCCGCGTATGCCATGGAGATCAGCGTCCGAGGCATATTGCAAGCAAAAGCCGACGTCATCGCAAAGATACCATACGCGGTCAACACATCAGGGTTCTAGCCCTTCAACTCCGATGTCCACTCACAGAGTGGAACAACAACCAAAATATACAACTGGGAAACTGCTCTGTATATCCAAACCGAAGAATCCCAAATAGAATAGCATAATCCAATCTATGGCCATACCATGGGATTTTAGTCTCTTATAAAATCTCGTGCGTATGTACGTGTGTGTGTTTGTTTGTGTGTGTGCGTGCGTGCGTGCGTGCGTGCCTGCGTGCGTGCGTGTGAGCCAGTTCAATGTGGTGGTGGTATATTACTACGATAGTTACTTCTTGCATGTGTGTGTCAAAACAAAATTCTCAAAATACTTTGTCTGAATCTTCGGTACAATAACCATATCAACGGTTGATTGTTCCAACAACTGGGACACATTTCAAACCCCACATTTGTACGGGAGTCTACCAATAAAGCATCGCCCTATTCGCCCCTAATGACCTGCCAAAGCAACTCGGTCAAATCAAAACTCACGAGTGGATACAATATATTAATCGCATTCCTATTCGTGACAAAAGTTGCCCCTATAGCATTCCTCGTTTTGAAAAGTTTACATATTCCATTTTTTTCTAAAATGTAATATTTTCTAATAATTGTTTTACTTGTGGGATTTCACAATGTCTACTTTGTGGTCCTTGACATGTTTTATTTTAACTTCACTCCAGCAACAGAACGCGTGATTAATTTTCTTAACGATCATATTATATTTTTGACTGTGCGGTTTGGTTGTGTAGGCGATGCAAAATTTGCTACTTACGTATAGGCGAAACCCAATATCTTACATCGAGAATATGTTTTTGAGATCGAATGCAGATCTTTATATGTTGTTGCTCTTCTCTATATCTCTGAAGTCCGGACTGAGGCTAGCACCGATATTTTCCTTCTTCTTCGTCACTAGTCCCGTCTCACTGCCGTCTCCACTCCCCCATCCCTAACTCTCGCCTGCCCCGTTGGTTCAGTTTCTTCCCTTCCTGTATAGAGTATTTTAAAACGACTTTCGCAAGGCGAGTCCCTTGGTATGTAAATTACAAGCGTACACTCTATATCGTTCGCTACGGGGATCCCTTGAATAAACAGAAAGGTAACACATTTTGCATGATTCCTCAGGCAAACTAAAAAATATGGGATAATTGGTTTCCCTGAATGAATGTGTATATTTGCATGTCTCGTTTCGCCTCGTTTGTAAGACTTACTGAATGATTAAATGAACAATACATTCTGTACAAAAATGTAGCCAAAATACAACACAATGATTTAAATGGCGCCACGGTTAATGTTCGGTGAATCTGCCTTGTTGATTCAGCGGTTTATACGCATTATAAGGTTTCTATGTTTAAATGAACGTGTTTACAATCCTAAAACACTGATAGGTTTCCGTTTGTGCTTGTATTTAAATGTGAGCGCCACTAATGCATTCTAACTAAAGGACACGTCGCATCTTAATACAGTGTTATTGTACTGGGTGACATTCACTGATATCCCGCACGCGTATGACACGACCAATCCTATTAACGGTGACAATACTGCATGCAAGACAAGCCGTTCGTTTTTGGGCCAAATTTATCCGGGGCATATTGTTCTACGCAATGTTCCCCGTTGGTTATGTGTAAATATAGTCCCAACAGGTATGTTGAACACACTCCAGTAAAACGTGTTTGTCATAAATAAATCTTTTTCCTGTTTACTTGCTAAGGTTAAGTTATATTGCTATGGATTATACCATACAAATTTAATAACCTTGGTATATGGCTAGGTAGGGAACGTAGGTTTTCATCCGGGAGTTGATAGGAAACAATTGCTTGTTTGCCCGTTAGACCGGGCGAATGTTTATAAAAATACGTTAAAGTATCATTAACGGGTAAATGACGCGGGTGATGGTAATGCACTACTGCAGTTGGGTCTTTGTTCGCCCGTCATCTGTTCTGTCTTCTATCGTAGAGTGTTGCGGATTTAATAAAAAATAAAGCAAAGCAACGAAAGGGCACCTTTCTAAACCAGCAGACATTAAATGTAGCAGAAGTGATTGAGGGCGGACGAGACGACGCCACCGACAGCGACGTTCTGTGTGCACTGCTGGTTCACGGGGTGTGCCGAAATGGAACACGCGTATTTTTAACTTTGCGCGCTGCTAGTTCACGGGGTGTGCAGAAATGGAACACGCGTATTTTGTGCACTGCTGGTTCACGGGGTGTGCAGAAATGGAACACGCGTATTTTGTGCACTGCTGGTTCGCGGGGTGTGCAGAAATGGAACACGCGTATTTTGTGCACTGCTGGTTCACGGGGTGTGCAGAAATGGAACACGCGTATTTTGTGCACTGCTGGTTCGCGGGGTGTGCAGAAATGGAACACGCGTATTTTGTGCACTGCTGGTTCACGGGGTGTGCAGAAATGGAACACGCGTATTTTCAACTTGTAAAAAGCCTAATTTACAACAGGACAACTACATGCCCAACCACGTGGACTTTGCGACACAGCATATGTTGTGTACTCTCCGCCATTTCAGCATCCGTCATGTGGTCAAATCTCTACCGAAGGGAGGATTTATCTAATCCCACGGGAAACTATTTTGCCAAGGAGAACGAGTCGAACAGGCGCACGCAACTTCGTCACCATAACATCCAAAACATGTGACACTCCGACAACGTATACTGACGTGTGTTCATATGGAACTCCACCAGCTTTCTTGTGGCACAGCAGGGGGTATCAAGCC
>OY759275.1:26832423-26837423 GCA_963662155.1 Lamellibrachia columna | reverse complement strand
GGATGGAGACTTGACGGGCCGTCACTTGTGGCGGTATTGATTTCTCCGTGAATGATGCATTCGGATAACTGTAAAAAACACGTCGGGCCAACGTCGGGCATCTCTTCAATGATTACGTTTGTCAGACCTGCAACATCCGCGTGATGCATGGTCTTCGTCGCAAAGCCGCCAAGTCAGACGACGGTCGGCAAGAGAAGGCCGATGCGGCGTACACGGGGGTAGAACAAGGTCGGGAAAGAGTTCGTACCCGGCAAAGGTGCTACACCACACCAGGAAAGAGATCGAACAAGGAAATGGACATGGACAGGACACACCCTCGGGAAAGGAACCACCGATGTCACGAGACAGGCTTTAGAATACAATCTTCAAGGGATGGGAAACACGTGAGGAACAAACCATAGTTGGAGGAGGTCGTCGCTGAATAAATGACGACGTTTGGAACCACCTGGAAAAGATCAAGAAATCAGCCAAAAACAGAGTGTGTTGGAGAATGGTATTTACCATGGTTTACCTGTTTCAAAACACCATGCATTTACCATGGTATATTTACCATGGTATATTTTCATAAGGGTTTAAAGGTGACCATTCGAGGATACGCAAGTTGCAATAGGCATAGCGTGACATCTTTAACCACAGAGAGCACAAATTTGCCTACAAACTGCATTAGCATGCGCCATTGACTAAGTCTTTCAATATGCTTTATAACAAAATTATAAGGATGATATTTATCATTAGGGTGTTAGAAGTAAAATGATAGCTTTCATGTGCACTGTTTTTCAAAGGAATGTACAACGATTTTCATAGGCTAACTGATAAACGTTTTTACAGGACATTTACGGGACATTTACAGGACATTTAAGGGACATTGAACCACGCAATTGATTAGTGTTTATAACATCTCAACTGCTAATATGTTGCCTTGTAGCTATCCGACATCCCAATTTGTTGGGAAAATCAAACTCGTTGATGTATTTGGGGGTAAAGAACATTCATCTTCATTTTTTAACCACTGCTCAACCCTCCCTTGGGCATTGGGTGGCTCAACAATCCCCATTTCGACAATTAAGCTTTTTCAATTAATTTCTCATTAATGCACAAAGTGATTAGTTATCTTCTTCCCTGTAGAGTTAAACCATTTATAAGTGCACAGATAATAAAGTCTGGTCACATGCGTTGATAGTTTACACATCAGCATACATTAATCACAATCACCTAAAGTTTCGAAAAACGTCAAAAAACATACTTTTAACTCACATTTTCTGACCGTTGTGACAAATGACACTTATTGTACGTCTTTGTTGGTGTTGATAATTGGGCCTATATCCTGACAATTAATAATTGGGCCAAAACCCTGACAATTCATAATTGGGCATATATCCTGACAATAATTATTAATAATTGGGCCTATACCCTGAACATATACCATTGTATTCCATGGTAAAATACCATGATATACCATGGTATACCATGGTGCTTTGAAACAGGGAAACAACAATAAGATACTATGGTGCTTTGAAACAGGTAAACCACAGGAGAATAACATAGTGGTAAATAACTCTAAATAACTACCTATGTGGTTTTTGAATACATCGCCATTTGGCAGATCAGAGGCCACTGGTGCAAGGAGGCGAAGGAACATAGAAAGAGGCGAATGGAGGAGATGCTGATTCTGTAATCCATGATTATGTTAAGCGGAGTCCACTGTACCCGATCTGTGGTTTTGAAAGCAGGGAATGAGAATTCTCCATCATATACGAATATATTGATGAGTGAAACCTGTCCCGCACATTTGACAAGTTTCGATGGTAAGCCTAGTTTAAGTGGCGTCCTTGACCTTAGGCCCAAAGTTAGGGCCTTGTTTGTGAAATCAATTTGTCTTTCTGTCATATAAAATTATAGGCATGGTTCATACATGTTCTATAAATAATTAATATACCTACAATAAAATTTTAATGCTGAATTAAAAGGGGGGTCGGGCGAACAGAATCAGTTCTGGGATGATTTCTGAAACATTTTACAGTAAAAACGAATTCTCTCAAAAAAGGGGTTTATTCCAACCTCCCTGGGGATGGGGATAATACGGTACTCTGGATTATCCCACATGTTTACATGCAATTCCGCATTCTGTTCAGTTTTCTCAAGTTATCTTTTGGTAAAAAAATGCTGTGTGATTATTTTCCATGGCACTTGTGAAAACGCTGTCATAAACTGTATTGGTCATAAATACCCCTCCTGTTTACCCAGTCGATTTGGTTAGTTTTGTGATCAAACGGTTGTGACCATGTTGCATGGTAATATATATATATATATATATATATATATATATATATATATATATATATATATATATATATATATATATATATATATATATATATATATATATATATATATATATATATATATATATATATATATATATATATATATATATACACACATGCATGTTGAGTACGAATCTTCTTGAGTACGAATTGTAGCTCATCATCAGTCTGGCATAGAGAGTACGAACCGTCCATACTCTATATCTATATTGATTGGTATCCTATCAACTTCTTTCTAAACATAGATCATTAAGACGGTTATATAGGAATTTACTCTGTAAAATGTATTTGACACACCAGCTTGTTGTCTGTGTCCACGGTTATGCAAGGAGCAATAAAACATAATTTTCTGCAATTTTTATTATAATTTCACAGTTCCAGTCCTGTTTCGTACACAAATAGGTATATATAACAACTAAGGCATATTACAGCGAGACAGACCATGACAGAAACTTGAATAGCATAACACGTTTTAGCAGGTGTTGTCCATTTCAAAGTGGCATTGAACAGTTTAAACAATTAATAAAACAAAAGGTATAACTGTTACGCTAACCTGTCTGAAGATCAGTACTATCATGTCATATTTCCACTCATAAAATACTCAAATCTGACAACCCCTGTAAATATGCTGTGATGTGCAAAAAAGCTACACAATTTGCAGTGCATTGTGTATTCTCTAGGAATGTATCAACAAAGTAGCAGGACTCTTAATCTTAACAAAGCAAAACTATTACAGAAACAACTAGAATTCTTCCTAACAAAAGCATCCAATTTGAATACAAAGTGCAATATCTCCACAACAGAAGAAAACCTATGTGACAGGGCAAGTAGAAATAATAACGTTTGTCTTCATAAACTGTTCTGAACTGAATGGCATCCTTACATTCATTTTATACTCAAATCGTGTTAACTGTCTCTATCATCATAAAGTGAAAGCTGTACCATTCTTAGCTATTAATCACATTGAACAGTCACTACCCATGGTTTCACTTTGCATGACTTCCATGACATTTAACCAGCTTAAATGCAAACTCACTTTCACTTTCACATGTTTTCTCACTTCCCCTTTTTTCAAATAGGTGTCAACTGTATCCACTTTAACTGTTCCTCTTTCACAATTTCAGTTTCAGTTCAGTTGCTATCACTTTCACTTCCACTGTCTGCCTCATTCACGTCGATGCTGAACTTATACTCCTGGTCACATCCCATGTAAGCATCACTCATGTAGTAGTGCTCATAGCTGTGTTTCCCTGGCGGTGGAGCAACAAAGTCAAATTTGACCTTGGCTTTCTGCTGCTAGGTCAGACGTTTCATGGAAATGACGCTGTTACTCTTTGGATCACCAATCACCACCCACCAGCCCTCCTCGCGTTTCTGCAAATAAAAAATCAGCAATATAGTCTTGTATGCTTGTGCAGCTCAATTATCTTTTGGAAATGATTAGGAAAGTTAATGCCCACAAAATATATCAAATTCCGCTAACCTCCTCCAAACTATGTGAGATCCACTGACAAATAATATTGTTTTCACCCAATTATAATAATATGAACACTTTTATTGCGCTCCTCAAAAATCCAAGCTCAGAGGCGCATCAAAACCAAATGGTTAGGCAATCTTTCAATACACTATGTTAAAGTTGTCGACAGATGGATGGATACAACTCAACTAGATATATATGTGCTCCCTAAAATACAATACAATAACAAACTTCTATTACGCTAAATTCCTCTGGAAACCCAAGCTCAGCAGCACACGGAAACAAATGGGTTAGACAGTTCTAGTCGGTTTAACAATTCCAGTCGTAAACCGTTACGCTGAGGAGCTATGTAAGATAAACAAGTTTAAACAGGTGGGTTTTTAGTTGACAGTGAAAGGTTACTATATATCCTGCGAACTTAACGCTAATATGGAGAGAGTTCCACAGAGTTGGTACGGCAACTGAGAAAGATGTAGTTCCGACGTTTGTCTTAACACTGGAAACGGAAAGTGGGTTAGAATCAGATGAGCGAAGCTGTCTGGGCTGTCTTTTAGGTGTGAAAGTAAATATGCTGGTTGCTTGGATGAAGGTGCTTGGTAGGTAAATTACATTACATTATTATTATCATAATTACATTATTATTATTATTTTAAAATTATTATTATTAAAATAATTATAATAAAAAGTATTATTATTATACAATTAGTATTATTATTAAAATTAATCCGTATTAAAATTAGTATTATTATTAAAATTACAAATATCTATGCTCCATAACATGACTTGCATGCAAAACATGATGGAATTTTTCCGACATTAAACACGGATACAGTAGAATGAATACAGTGTTATGTCACGTGTGGGAAGGTGAGTCCAATGACGGGCGCAGTGACCTCATCCTCCCTCTCTAACGTTACGGAGACATTGACAGGCGAGCCACTGAAAACACACCCAGTAACACACTGAGTACTGACACATTTATTCAGGTTCTACAAATAAACTAAGGACACTCAGGTTAAAATAAGGTTAAATATCAGTATTATTGAGAAAACGTTAGAGGTCTGATAATTTTTCGTAAATTCATGTTAAATATAGTTATAAACTACATGTCTTCCACCATCTTGACCACCCAAAACTGTCTTAATGCGCCAAGTTTTTTTTCAACTTGACCGTTATCTGATTCAGAATATCGACGTTGT
>OY759275.1:26807423-26827423 GCA_963662155.1 Lamellibrachia columna | reverse complement strand
GGACACTATAATTTCACCAAAGTCGCTGCAGGGACAGCACCAAAAAACTTTCATAATGACGACAACTTGCGATCCACATTAAACAGCATTTGGATATTTAGGTGGGCATACGATATCTCGCCGTCATATTAGATATCACGCGTAGTTCTATCGGGTCCACGCTGGCCTGTGTTATGCGTGTCTTGCGTAAACAGCGATGCTACAGTTGCGCTGACCCACGGAGCAGGTCAGGTCATCGCATATGAGACTCTGAGTCAATTCAGGTCAATCACTATAATTAGTTTAAGGATGATTTTGTTGCACAATGATTGTTTGCATATATGTACGCAGCTGATGACGTGGCAGTGAATTAAATAGGAAATTCAAGTATCGGATACAGGCACCCGGCTATTGTTATGGGATCGAGTCTTTGGAGACGGCAACTAATTTCGAATATTCGAGTAGTAGAATCGAATCATTTGCAGCCAGAGATTCAGTCCAATCACGGTAAAATAGTTTATCGAGCCTGGCTCTAGTCATATTACATCGTTGACAATACTTCTGTTACCAGTGTTAAGGGCCGTATTAATCAAGTTATTCAACGACACAGCCGACGTTCTATAGTCCCGCGCTCGCAGCACGAGATGCACTGAGGCAGAAAAACTCTTTGGTCGACAGGAGACCTCAGACAACTTCAGCAGATTGCAGTCAACCGAACGTGATGATAGGACTGATTGAGGTACCTTAGATTCTGTGTGTTCCAGCAAGAGTGAATCATAATAAAATAACAATAAGTGGGTCAAAGTATCATTTAAAAATGTCTATAAACAAAATATGTCACCACGTCGCAGACACACAAAACAAACAAGCAAGCAAACAAGCAAGCAAACAAACAAACAAACAAACAAACAAACAAACAAACAGACAGACAGACAGACAGACCGACAGACAGACAGACAGACAGACAGACAAACAAACAAGCAAACAAACACACGTTGCAACATGGTATGTAAACACATACAGAATGTGTGTAAAGTCATTAGTCGTCCAAACAAGCCGGATTCTCTTTTTGTACACGGGGGAACCTTCTATCACTAACGCGTGCATATGGTACAATTTTATTTCGGGGGCACGAAATGCTTGAACGTGGTTACCGTCACAAAACCACCGCCAATTTATTCGTCTAACACCTACCCGGAAGTATAATATTCATACGTCCCCTATTCCGCGGACCCGGCTGGCGACTGCGGCGGCCTCTGGCGGCGGCATTGAGAAACACAGGAGCATGTTATGTAAAAAGGCGAGGTCGCGACACTGAATACCGCTTTAAAACACGATGTGCACGAAGCGTTCACTGATAGACGGCTATCTGATGGCATATCTGGCCGGATGGCACCCATAGCATCGTACGGAGTGAATTGTTGTTGCGGTATTTATATATAGTGTGGGGCGAGTTGTACGTGACGGTTACATTCAATGACACAAACGTTCATGCTGACACGATCGTGAAATGCAACCGGAATGCCAATGCATGGCTGTCACGTTCGTGTTATGCTTTTATATCTTTTTGATCGTCGCTAGTAATTATGGTTGCATTATATAATAATGATGATGATGATGATGATGATGATGATGATGATGATGATGATGATGAAAATGATAATGACGATGATGATAATGATAATAATAATACAAATACTAAAAATAATATCAACAACAACAACAACAAAAATAACAATAATAATAATAATAATAATTCATATTATAAGATATTATGAAACAGGAAGCAAAATAAACATATGTAAATAAACACATATATAAATACATACATTCAAATATGGATTGACGAAAAAGGTAAGCAGTAAAAACGACACGGCAAAAGATTATTTGAATAGTCACTCGCATGTGTTGTCCTTCACACTTTTGTCACATTGGTGCCGCACTGGTGTCACATTGATGTCACACTGGTGCCACAATCGACCTACAAATTGCACGTTGCTTGGGATGTTCGTTCGCAGCCTGTCCATTTTCGGTATAAAGAGGGCGAACGGTTGATACTTGTATTGTGCAAGCCACGTAATGGCAGGAACGCGTAGGCATCAGGGACTTTAAGGAGACGTATGTTTAGACGATTGTTGCTGACATCGATACCAACCACATGTAAAGGCATCGCCAGCAAGTAAGTTCATCGGAAGCAGAACATCCAGATGTAACGTACAGTCCGCCAATCCAGTGTCCAATGACAAAGAACGATCTGCGTCGATTGACCTATATTCAGAAAACACAAGACTGTCAATCGCGGCCAATCGACGTGCCATTACCTCAGCAATCCAGGTGTGTGAGTGCGCACGCGATAACCAAATGCATACACCTGTCGACAGTTGAGAGTGATTGAACACCGTCGCAACCTTTCTGCAGTGACGAGACATTCAGACGCGTCGGACATTTAGACTGATGGGTTTGTGATATCGATACATCTGTATCTGCAGGGCTGATTGCGTTGCAAATGGAACATCGTAAATATCGACTTTTACAGACTGGTTCCAAAATCCAAATATGTCTCTTATAAAAAGGTCCCGTATGTATTTTAGAAGAGCATGCTAATAAACGGTTTTAGTGTTATTTGGGTGATAAAGCCGTTGTTAAGAGATTAAGAGATCATTATTATACTAATTATAAGGGTCTATTTCGGGAGCAAATCGGGAGCGATTTTGTTTTAGTAATTTAGATATTAATGACCTGCTCCACAGTTTGCCAACATAGCTTTTTGGATTCACCACACCCAAATCACCATAAAACCGTCTGTTGGCATGCTTTATTAAAACCACTGCCTACATGGTTTCAGCTTTCTTAAATTGGCACCGGTCTAATATGGTATGTTCCCGGATTTGACCTTCCGTGACGTGGAAGTGGACCAATGTCAACCACATCAGGACTTTGCACGGACAAAGCGGACATCGGATTCACAAATGGCGAGTCAAAGATACTGCAAGAGGCGAAAGCCGCCACGACCAACAAACCTTTGACTACATCGTAGGCCACTGCCGCACTACGGAGGAATATGTTGGTGTTGTTGCGCTGTTTGTACTGTCCAGCAGCTGGTGTTGTTCAACTGCTGGTGTTGTTCAGTTGTCTGTGATGTTCAGCTGCTTGTGTTGCTGAACTGTTGTCGTTGTTCGGCTGTTGGTGTTGTTGTTGTTGTTCAACTGTTGTCGTTGTTCGGCTGCTGGTGTTGCTCAGCTGTTGGCGTTGTTCCGTTGCTGGTGTTGTTCAGCTGTTGGCCTTGTTCAGCTACTGGTGTTGTTCAGTTGTTGGTGCTGTTTATCTGTTGGTGTAGTTCAACTGCCGATGCCATGTTGCTGAGCTGCTGCTGTTGTTGCACTGTTGGTGTTTTATAACTACTGGTGTTGTTCAGTTGCTGTTACTGTGTCCGCAGTCCCAGTTGCCGTTTTAATATGTTTACTGAACACGCGTCACTTCAATACTCATTAAAAATCAACGCAGTCGATCTACGTTTTTATAAACTGTTCACGCGCAGCGTCATTGACCTAGACAGGTCACAACGTCGCCACAAAGGCAGCGACTAAACCAATTTAGAAAAAGGCCAGTCTCGCAACGGAATGATAAACTGTTATTATTTATCGTATGCCTTTCTTTCTGAGAAAAAAAACGTTGCCTATATCTAGTACAAAACTAAACATGTTCTAAAAATGTTTCGTTGCCACCTAATTGGTTTGACATGTTATTTAAGTGTTCGTTCCTTGTCATATTACAATTGCTTTCTTTGCAAAAAAAACTTTGCTTTGTAGTCAACTCCAGTGTCAATTTATAATGAACGCAGGCGGGCAGCTGTGGCTGGTTGGTTGACAGTGTTAGAAAAACTCCGTCAGTGTGTAGTGCAATGCCAGGTTGGAAAAGCAGCACGCACCGTTCCGTTGTTAACACTGTGTTGTTACGGTGGCATGTCTTGCTTTTGTACCATTCCGTTGTTAACACGATGTTGCTGCGGCGGCATGTCTTGCTAAAAGCATAGTTCGGGATTTTGTGGAGGAAATAAAGAGAACGAAGTAGCATTAGAAAAGGTATGGTAATGTAGGATAGTGATAAATAACTTGCCGACTGTGTAAACGTTAGCAGTGTGAATACGTAACAAATTAAATATACAGATATATGAAAGATGTACACATTAAAGAAATGTATATGAGTCGCCATAAACTAGTGGCTTTTTTACCACATACCTTATGGAATGTGTTACTTTGGATTACATTGTTGTTCTATCATATCAGATTGTAAATAAAACATGACGTGTCAGTTGTCACAAGAGGGATGATTTATGGTAACAACTGAATACGTGTCAAACAGACCTTCTCTTCGATGGGTCTACCTCAGATTCGTTGTCATATAACACGCCTTACACGTGATATACGACAAAAAGTGCATCTCACGACGAAAATCCGAGACTTTCGATCCGCTAACTCAACGACTGTTTCCCCGGTGTTCGGCATATTCGTCAATGGCGACACACGAACACTAATTACCGTGGGACACTAACAGCCGTCCCCCCAGGACATGATTTATGACCTGTCCCCGCCGACTGATTGTATCAACTCATTGCTAATGCGTCTCTCCGTCCTCTTGTTGTCGAGACGCCGTTGGTGACACATTGCCATGTACTCTCCGACACAGACCGTTTTACATATACGCTTAAAGGCACCACTTGATTAACAAATTGAATAAGATTGCCATCCAAAACAAAGGCACAGTTGGCAAGTGGACAAGGAAGCCATTTGCTTATCGAAAGTCCAACGGTTTTTCATTTATGTGTAGCCTGCCCTTCCCAAATATTTGTTAATTAAATTTTTTTTGCATATTCAGGCTGCTTACAATTACACGATATATCTATGTAGATAATATGTTTAATTCATTTATAGTCCACTGTGAGAATGAATACTTTCTGATATCCAATCTACACTGATCCTTCACTAATGGTACCTCATATCCTCTAGTTCAACTTTCTTGAGTGAAAAACAAATATTTGTATAATATTTCCATACACATTCAATATCCTAAAACATAAATTTTATCTCCTGTTGACCTCCTTATGTATTGGGTTGTTAAACCATCTTCTTTTAGGCGTTCTTCATACGGTCTCTCAGTTCCGGAATCGTTTTAGTTGCTCTCCTCTGTATTCGTTCTAGGTTGCATCTGAGTTCCTCGAATGCCAAATGCCACTCCACATTTTTCTAACTTGCACTGCAGTCTTAATTTCTTCTTTTCCGAGCCCGTGTCACGTTTCAGTATGCCAATGCATGTGAGTACTGGTTTTTTCACTTCGTGTTTTGATAACCTGACTACCTATCGAGGGCCTGGCTCTTTCTCTGCGTGTGCAATGACCGGCGAAACGCATTCTTCGCTTTCTGATCTGATCTAGAAGTTTGGCAACTCCCCGTATATCTTTCTGTTTGCGACGTGATATTAAAAATAAAAACGCCACACGTAATATCGATGTCGTACGCCGGGGGGTGGGGTGGGGGAGGGGGAGGGGGAGGGAGGAGGGGGGGGCAGCATTGGTCAAACATACACATTTAGATTGAATGCATTATTCTGCATAAAACAAACGTATAGCCAATAATTAACAATTAAAAATGCATTTCGTGTATGGCTGTGTATACCGGTGGTTAAAACCGTCATGATTTGGGGAACGCCAAATTTTTTTCTAAGTTCAAATTGAAACAATATATGTTATCATGACATCCAGGTTATTCGTGGTCGATGCAAGTTGTCAACTTATGGACAAACGCAAACAATTGTTCATTTTTCATACACTTTGACAAACGTGGCTGCTATCGGATTACTATTTCTGATGTTTGGTGGAGTTATTAACTAGGCAATTTGACTCCAAACAGCAGCTTTAAACACCTGTTGACTGTCAATATTTACCCATCTTTGCATATACCTAGGCTGACAATAGCCGTATTCGTGGTATTTCTACTAGTGCTACTTACATGCTACCGCAAATGTTCATACATTATATAAACATGACTTATTTTATAGCTAAATGCAAAAGAAGTTGTTGGTGTTTTGTCGAATCAATTCTTAATTACGAAAATCCAGATCATGAACGGAAGATATCAGTGTATGACTATACGTACTAGTTCTATATGCGTGTAGCCAATCCTAATTGCTTAACATCATGTTGAAAATAACGTATTTATTTGACATGTTTGCATATGGTGGTTGTGATGAATAGGAAAATTCTTCAGTGCATATTAATTAGCTGGTTAAACGAAAGATCCGACCGGGTATCGAACAACGGCGATGTATTTGTTTGCCATGCAGCCTGTTGGTGGACGGGTAACGACATGTATTTGTTATGTAGCCATGTGTCCAGCTATTTATTATGTTGTCACACGGTCGTATTGTGAAACAAACGTTACTTTTAACTCAACATTCCGTTGCTCCATCTGTCGTGGACAGTGAATACACTGTTCAATGACGTAACCGGCTTCTTACTCTACATGAATATGCGTGCTTTCCCCTTCTATTTTCGAAAACAGGATTATCGTCAAAATCTAGCGATTATGTTATGGGAAATATTCTTAGTAGTTAGATCACCAGACTCTCTATCGAGAGGTCTGCGGCTCGAATTCTCTTGCTGCTGTTTCATGGCTCCAGCAATTGTTATCCGTCCACGTTGCCTTAGTTCACCCGGCTCTAGAAAATGTTAATTATTACTTGGCAATGGTGGAGATCTGTGAACGAATAGTCTTCGTATAGTAACTGTAGCGTGGCTGAATGATTCCTAGAGAAGTCGAGTTGGTGTAGGAATGAACAACGACTAGAGGTGAAACGGAAAGCGCTTCGAGTGAATAAGTTACAACGATATACGAACACTTACATTTACCTTCACACGGCGTCCAAGCAAATGTGGTTAATTTCCATAGGCTACGTTTATACAAGGGCATTTCAACGGTGAAAAGGGGCACACCGAATCCAATTGTGTAAGGATCTTAAGGCAGCAAAAACATGTCGGGGTGAGAAGATCACAATGACGGGGAGGGGGGTAAAATGGGGGATTTAATGGGCAATGCAATTATTGTTGCGCTTATTACCCTTGTTTTTCGTCACGGTCCCGTCCAAATGTATTAAATGGCGAACTGATAATATGTTATGTTAACGTAGGCTTCTGTTATGTTATGTTAACGTAGGCTTCTGTTATGTTATGTTAACGTAGGCTTCTGTTATGTTATGTTATGTTAACGTAGGCTTCTGTTATGTTATGTTAACGTAGGCTTCTGTTATGTTATGTTAACGTATGCTTCTGTTATGTTATGTTAACGTAGGCTTCTGTTATGTTATGTTAACGTAGGCTTCTGTTATGTTATGTTAACGTAGGCTTCTGTTATGTTATGTTATCGTATGCTTCTGTTATGTTATGTTAACGTAGGCTTCTGTTATGTTATGTTAACGTAGGCTTCTGTTATGTTATGTTAACGTAGGCTTCTGTTATGTTATGTTAACGTAGGCTTCTGTTATGTTATGTTAACGTAGGCTTCTGTTATGTTATGTTAACGTAGGCTTCTGTTATGTTATGTTAACGTAGGCTTCTGTTATGTTATGTTATGTTATGTTAACGTAGACTTCTGTTCACGTTCACTTTCACCAAACACAAAACACTGATGCAAGTGACCCAGTTTTTTCTATTACACAATCAGTGACAATACGTCTCTTAAAAAAATTACAATATTTACATGCTGTGCTATACATTGGTCTAATTAATAATTACAAATGTAATTAATGACCGTCACACAGTGATGCTCCTAATTTATTTCTCCACCATACTGTGATAAATCTTTCAGTGTTGTTGTACAGTTTTACAATTGGCTTTACAAAAGTTAAGTGAAATATACAATGCTACACATCTACATGCTGAGAATCTATGCACAATTAGTATAATTGTGATAAAAAGATATATAAAAAGAAATATATAATTAAGGCCCTGCAAGCTCATTACTTTCAACAATCATGACGCTTTCGTTTCGTATCGTCTACCATTGTACAAACATAATCACGCATCATCATAAGTATCATTTTTACAAAGTACCGTAATAAGTACCATTGTTGCAAAGTACCATAAAATAGCGAAACTAAATGCAACTAAACGCATTAATCTGATTTTCGAAAGCTCCTAGCCGATTGAGTTGGTGCCGTTGATGGCCAGTGAATTATGTACATGTCTCATTGCTTCGAAAGTCAACTACTGCGACATTAAATGCAGCATTTAAAATATTGTAATCAACAAATGACTCGGCGTACACAATTGATGGGACAACCGCAGTACATCAATGTGATCGCGGGCTGCTGCTCAACGTCCAATGTAAGTGTGTTGTGTTCTGACCGTTCGTGTTGCCCAACGTTCACACATGGTGTTGTACAAGTGTATTGTTAACATACGTGTGCCCTTTGTTAATTTAATGGTGCTGTTAATCTTCTTAACATATTTGTGAAACAGGTTAACACTTGACAATTTACGTGTTATGCGTTCTTAACATATGTGTGACTGACTTTAACACATGATAGTTTACATGTGCTGCGTTCGTAACATATATGTGGCCTGGGTTAACTGGGTTGTTATGTTTGTAGTTTGTACACGTGCAGAGTAGTATTTATTCCGTGTATATTTTGCCGTCTTGAATGCATAACCAGGGGCTTGTGTCACGCTGTTTCCACGGTACGGTACACTCCATCTATGTATAGCTGTGGAGGTGAAGCTTCACTCCGAAACGGATTGGCGGTCACCCAGAACTTTGAGCCAACTGAAAAATAGAAAATGCACAATGACATAATTGCTTTACCATCGTCAAATGTATTATATGGAACTAAACACCGCAACATAGTAATGCGCGCTATTAGTAATAACTTCGTTTTAATATCGCGATAACGTAATGGAACCAATTATCTTCTGACTGTATGTATGCTGGCGTTGTCGGTATGTTTAAAAATAGAATCGACAAACATCTGACAAGGGCGGCCACAAACACACATGAATGAAGAATTGTTGGACTCTCAATAAGCCAGTTGCTTCCACGTCCAGTTGTCTGAAGTCGGTTGCCTTGGGCGGCAATCTAATTAAGTATTTTTAAATCATGACTAATTATAGCAATAACAAATACAATTAACAAATATAATAAAACTTCTTTGCAGCGAGTAATCAAGTGGGTAATCAAGTGGGTAATCAAGTGGGTACAGCCGAGGTGAAATATCGTAGAGATATCGTATATTGAGACTGAGAGAAAAGCATTCGACCTGAAGAAAGGTGAAGAGCGTGCGTAAGTACTTTTGGGCTCTGAATGGGATATTTTACAGTGTCGCCACCTGTTGATCATGCATTACAAAAAAAATCCCATTCTTATGAAAGCATCCAAAAATTGCAAACATTTACTTTAGGTCATTGGCATAAATCGTTCTTTCGTCGAAGTCTCCCAGTGTCTGTCGTAGACTCGTCAACATAAATCTACGGAAACACTACATTACATTCCCGTCGTTTAGTACTAATTTAAGGGGTCGTTCTTCAAAGCTACGCACTCATTTTATTCAGTTCAATTCGTGTCACTCAGAGGGATTTGGAATACAGAAACTGTCACTATTGAGTGCACGGTCACTGCGGTAGACAGGCGCACGCGAACCAATCGGTGTGCGCATGAATGGCCCGTCAAAATCACTTTTTTTAAAGCATCCATCTTGATATTGGTATTTTCATAATCATCATGAACATGCATCCTGATAAATCAAATACAAATGCATGGTCATCCACGAATCGCATTGATAAGCAAACTGAAAGTAATTGTCGTGTGCCTGGTTTGGTGTTTGAGCGATACATTTTTAGCATAGTTCGATACAGACCTTAACGTTGCGTTGGTGTCTGGAGCCTGTAAGTAGTAGACCTTCTTCATATTGTGCAGTTTAAAGCTGTTGTTCTTGTGAATCGGATCATCTTTCCGCGTCGCGCTCACTGTGAACCGTCTGATCGGAAGTGACGTAAACGGAGACTTGTCCTGCGCACAGTAAACACCAATGCAGTGAGAACGCCAACATATTTTCCCTCAAGGACGCGGACATCAACGGCCATCAGTGCTCTAACGATATAACATATACGGATTCGTAACGTAATAGTTTCAAGGGAGGCTCGTATTTGAGAAAAAGTGAACATTTTGTACAGTGAAGCATTCCCCCAGGAAGGAGGGGGGGGGGGGGGCGACGGCACTCTCAACAACCACCTTTGACTACTGGCATGGGTAAGCAAACTTGCAGATGTATTCACAGGCAACACATGAGTCAGGATTCAGGAAAAACTAAATTTGTTCTCTGCAGCTTTCAGTGTTTGTATGGCTGTGTCATTTTCCCCATATCTAACGTCGTCCATCTTTCTTCCCTCCCCAACAACCCCTTTTAATTCCCTTTTCCATCCACCCCTTCTCTTCACAATTCCATCTACATTCCGTCTTTCTCACCCTATTTACAACCCACCTCCTCCCTTCTATGACCCCTGAACATTCTCTCGCAAACGATAAATTTACGTCTTAATCACTTTCCCGCGTTTTTGACGAAGTGCCCGCTTTTCTGTAATAAAAAATGTCACGGTAAAATTTATTTGTTTGCTGTCAACGAGGCCATTCTATGTACATTTTATTTTTTGGGTCGCAAGTGATTTCACATTTTCTCGACGCGTGCGGCACATTAAAATAGCGACAAATACACATTATGTTAAAAAACTACAAAAACTGCTAAAAAAAACAGAAGAACGTTGAGTGTATCACAGCGCACCTTGTTGGTCTTGAAGCAGTACATCATGGCGTTGCTGTGCACCACCATCCAGCGTTTGCTCCACGAGTGCCCTCTGTCGGCGCTCAGCAGCAGATAACCTGACACTACACCAGGTTCGGCAGCCTCAACCTGTAAACAATCGATGTTGTATGACTACAAATTGAAGGCAACTGGATATTGTTATCCTAAGTCTGCACAGAAAGCTGCTAATGAACGGAAATGTGACACGCAGTATAACACGGAAGTTGTTTAATAAGACACGCAACTCTACCTCGAGGGCAGGCTAGCTAATGAAACTATAGAACTGTTTACGTCATAAAACCGCATCAAGTTTCAATAATAGCTGTTCATGCAGCGAGCGCCACCATCAGCCAATCTCACGTACCGGGCTCGTCACCCACGAATCGCCGCCCAGCCGCAGCTCCCTCTGGCGAATGATGACGTAACACTCGTCGCAGACCTTACACATCCGAAAGTCGGCAAACTCAAGACGGGCCTTCTGCGTGCAGCACTTGGCGCAGACGACCTGGGACGGAACACGGGATTAGTCGGACGAAAAGCACAACTGACGGAGATAAAGTACAAGTGGTGTTTTTTTTTTAGGCGTTCGTATGAATGCCCCTCATCGTTTGAACAACTCAGATGTTCAAGACAACTCTATATCCGTTACCACCGATTCATGACTGTACATAGCTCGAACTCTAGAAATGCAACAGCATGCAACGCTTCAGTGTTTTACTTCAAAGCATAATAATAATAATAATAATAAAATAATAATAATAGGCGCAACGAATCAGAATCGTTAAGCATGACGTCATGAACAGAGACGGGCAAACATCGCCCAGGATTTAGGGTGAAGATACAACTTCGAAAACAACAGATGTCTGGAGAATGTTGTGGCAGGCAAAGCTACAGTTCCAGATGATTTAAAGTAATGAGGAGTTCGCTCCATGTTTTGGGCGCAGCTACTGAGAAAGCGTGTTTGTCTAGGTTAAGCTTAGTTTTAGGAACAAAACGTTGTCGTGCTCTGCGCTGCCCAAGGGTGTCTGAACGATGTAGATATGGGGTCAAATACACTGAAATGTATTTACATACAAATACTCTTGGGGTGTTCAAATACTAATACATTTACAAATAATACAAAATGCGTATTTTAATACAAATACATTGAAATGTAGTTAAATGCAAATACTTTTTTTTACAATACAGCATATAGCATACAATAACAAATCTTATTAGAAGTATTGTTTATTTGGTTTGTTTCAGAGAATTAATGAGAGATCACAACGTTAACTAATGTCAGTTTAATTACAGAACTACCCAAATGATAAAGCATAACGTGTCTTTTTTATTAATCTGTTCCACTGGGGTATGGGAGGAGCTACAGGACAGGGTAGGGTGTGAGTAGCTAGATGATTCGTCCAGTACTAGTAGGGGGAATGTGGCCTTTTATAGAGGGTGAAGACTCAGGCTAGCAGGTCTTGGCATTGTCCCTCGTAAAAGTAATACTCAACAAACACATTTTATGTACAGTTGAGGACCAACAACATCAGCTGCCACCTGGCGGACAAGAGCATCAGCCTCAAAGACGTAGTAAGAACGGAACGGTACAAGAACCGTACAGAAAGGGGGGTGTTGATTTCTTGCCACACTGACAGATATTCTAGTGTCTTCCTAACTGGATTACGGTGAGCTGCTTAAACCAACAGTAGTGGCCTGGCCTCACCTGGCCGCACGCCTTGCAGTGGTGTTTCCTCTTGGTTCCCTTGAAGTGTGCGCCGCACGCCGGACAGGCCGACACGCCTGACGTCGACGCCTTCTCCGGCTTCACCTTACCGACATCGTCCTGCGAGAAACAGCCAGTCGAGATTACATTACAGTGGCACTGCAGGCATCATTATCTCATTGGCATCCATATATCTAGAAAGATAACGGAGCTGCGCTGCACGTGACATGGATGTTCCGCACAGCTTCTGCTGTGACAAAAAAGTCCGATTTTTGGCAGTCGCTGTTACTGACGGTAGATATGTAGATAGTTGGATGTGTTGGCGTGATAGTCGGCGGCATATCTCTGCGACGCTCTCTCTTCTCCATCCACAATTCGTTTCTTCTTTCTTTCACTGCAAGCTATTGTGGTGGTGATTGTGCTTGCCCAGTTCATTCTTAACCATTTACAATTTCGCGTGTAAAGAATGACGTCATACCAACCAGACACTGTCATGCTATTTAATTCCTCTTCTGTGCAAAGTTCAAATAAGAGTATTATCAACTTAGGATAGTGGAAAGAAATGTTTCCTTATTTTTTGAAAGCAATTGCAATGTCTGTAGTCCATTAGATTAGTGCTGTAATTATTTAATCAAAATTCAATGTATTGAAGACAAAATAAGAAACTCCACCTACCGGAGACATGACGTAATTTATTGTCAACGACTTTGACAGTTTTCGTGTCGTAAACTCGTCAATGACTTGTCGTATTCTCTGCAACAAACCGAGATGTCATATAATATTTATCATCAGCAGAATTCCACATGACTTAGTTTGAATGGATGTGAAATTATTAGTTATTATCTATTTTGTTATACACGTATGACAGCAATATCTCGTATAATCTGATAAAGTAGTTATACATGTTACAAAAGAAATATTATATATAGTTTATCATATTTTGAAAGTTGTCCAAACTAAAAACACTGTTGGTTGTTCACTTGTAGGTATTTGGTTTGGTTTAGACATGGTTAACGTACTAATTTGGAGTGATATGTCATTGAAATGCGTCTAGCTCAGTTGTGACTGCAATGAGTTGTGAAACTCATATAATTAATTACACACGGGTATGATTCCTAGACCGGGTCATACACACCTTTACCCATTCGTGTTTCTGTTCTGCAGAACTGCAAATAAAAAGCAATACTAAACATCAGTCATAATAGAAACATATACTCATAACCACAACTAAAGATCAGTTAAACAGAACACGTGTAAAACGGTACGTACAGTATCTAAATCCACCCCTTCGAAATAATGTGTATCTTTATTACCAAGCCCTTATTATAAATTTTGATTTGTAGTATATTCGCTAGGCGTCGCCACTGAATCACTGAATGAACGAATGCCGTATTCACATTTACTTCAATAGAACTGTCCATTCGACAAAACTTAAGTGACTCAAAACATAGTGACTCAAATTAAATGTTTTATAAATTGCAAGATTCTTATTTAATGCGACCAACTTCGCAAAAGCATGTTACAATTCATACATTCGTCTGAACCATCAACTGTACATGCCTAGCCTGCAGTTCTATCGTCTTTCTACGGCCGTGAACGTAGAACGTGTTGGGTAAATGTAGATTGTCTCCTTCGTAAATCTGAAAGGAAAGCAAATGCGTTTTACTGCATGTATAATGTCATTTCAACTACATTTATTCATATTCGAAGGATGACAATTTATAGCAATGGATATTAAGTTGTAATGAAAACAAACCCACTTATCAACTGACCGCCCAGCTAATTCACATAATATTATAATATACAGCACATGCACAAAATGGAACCTGCTTCATTAAACAAAACGTGGAGTTTATGCAAGGACATACGTTAGTGGTGCTTCAATTTACGGATCCACCGCGTGATTGTTTGCCTAGCAACTAGGTCCGTCAAGTCAACAAATACGGCCGCCGCTGTAGGGTATTTACGGATCCACCACGTGATTGTTCGCCTAGCAACTAGGTCCGTCAAGTCAACAAACATGGCCGACGCTGTCGGGTATTCACGGATCCACTACGTGATTGTTTGCCTAGCAACTAGGTCCGTCAAGTCAACAAACATGGCCGACGCTGTCGGGTATTCACGGATCCACCACGTGATTGGTTGCCTAGCAACTAGGTCCGTCAAGCCAACAAACATGGCCGCCGCTGTCGGGTATTCCGTCTTATTCTTCGTTGCATTTACGGCCCAAACATCGGGCTAAGTAAGTGGAAAAGTTTAATCTGGCATATAGTGTTCCCTAATAATGTAATATATCATAAGCAAATAGTATTGCAATGCCATCTACCTGCATTCCGTCGACGTCTATCACTTGTTTCAGCTTGTGTTTTCCTCCGATGCCGGCCGTGGCGCAAATCAACAAGGCCTCGTTGAGCTGAAGAAATACCACGTTGCGTTGTCATAATTGTATAGAATTTGAGCTTTACCCTAATTATAATCCTGAAATCACTTTGTTCTCAACATGGAAACTTTGTTTGTACTTTGATATTTTAAAGCTGCAATGAGTGCTGTTTCAGAACAAACACACGGGCACCTGTGTTCACTTTCTCATTTGAAAAAACTGTCTTGTGCAGAACTATTCACATCGACAGACCCTTTGACGTACATGCACATTATTTAATGGCTAAGCTATTTAATTATTCATTTATTTAATTATCCTTGTACGTTGTGTGAACTGCGAAGAACATTTTACATACATAACATAGAAGTAATATATATATATATATATTATATATAATATATATATACATATATATTATATATATTATATATTATATATATATATATATATATATATATATATATATATATATATATATATATATATATATATATATATATATATATATATATATATATATATATAATTATATATATATAAACATACACACATGTTTTGCATTAAAATAATGTCAAAAAAAGTTAAAATAAAAAGAAATAAAGGCCAGCCAAAACGAAAACATAGAAATGTTTGTTATTCACGGATACATGTCCAGGCAAAGCACATTTCCGAACACATATCAGTATAAACCACGAATTGGTGCAACCTGCACAACTATCATCTCAGGTTTGTTTCACCATGTAACTGCTATCCCTGTTTTGACGAATAAGATTACTAACCAAAAACATATATCGATCAGCCTTTTTGTTCGTCTGTGACGAAATCGCCTTGATCTTGCCCTCCTTTATTAGTTCGCCCGTCGGGGTAACAAAGTTGACGCTCGTGTCCAGCCTCCGCTGCATCTCCTTCAGCGTCTTCATCCGCTCCTGAAACCAACGAAGACCCACGTAAGTCTCGTGTGTAAACAGATAACACAATATGATGACCAAGTAGCGCATTCCTGAATCAGGACACTCAGGTCACGAAGAGAACCTGGCCGTTTCATTGCAAAGGATTCATGCTAAGCCTAATTATTTCATGGTATTTTTTGTCTACAAAACTTGTAAAATATATTTACTTATTTAATAGTCATGCCATCAAAATTATAATAATAAGTTAATAACAAAATAATATTATAAATAAAACCGCCTAGGTACGAAGTATGGCCTCAACTTGAGAACTGCTCAAGCGTAACGGCTGTCGTTTCTATAAACAATCGCCTCGCCAGAGGCATATGTAGGACCGTGGAAGAGCCTGGAGCAAGCCTGCGTGAAAGACACACTATTATCCTGGCCTGGTGTCATTATGGCTTCAAAGAAGGAACTATGTCCCCATGCCCCCCCCCCCCCGTAACTACGCCACTGGTAGGGAGACTCGCTGGTGGTCGCTGTTTAAGTATGGTGTGGAATCAGTAGGTAGACAAACTGGCGCCAGGACTATTTTAATTCCACGTGTCTTCGCGCAGATCCAAATTTGCTAGTAATATAAACAAGCCGTGCCTAAATACTGAGTAAACTAAACATATATCCATGGACATGGCGAGAATACATCAATCACGCATCAGCTAATCAGCTAAACCCCTGCCGACCATCTCCGCACCTAAATATATCTGAAGCTATGACGTCACGTCACCTTATATATCAATCGCAGAGGTCGAACTACAAGGCGTCGTTGCTTAGTGAGTTTTACGATTTACATTTGTCGGTAATGGGAAGGGAAGTGGAGCTGTCTTCCACTGAACGGCTGCAGCTGTCCGGGCAGTAGCGCCGGAAATGTTGACAAACAACGCAACGAGGACCGGGTGTGGAAAACGACCACTTAAACGCAGAGTTACATTACCTCCTTTCCCAGGGTCCGCTCCATCTCGTACGCCGTTCTTGTGATAGTGTCGAGCGCCTCTGCAATCGTAATTGTGTGACCTTAGCGCATAATAACATTTGGGGTATGTACAGAGGTATCACATAATTATTTCGCCATTGTCTAGTTTTCCCTCTCCGTTTCGTTATCACTTTAAAGTTCTCTTTCCCCTACATGCTGTGGCTTTCTAGGCAGGCAGCTTATTCGGGGTCGGTTTATCAATGTACAGTGCTTGTATTGGAATAGTGATAAGGTAACACACGTTATAAATACATTCTATATATGACTCGTCCACACATAACTATATATGACTCGTCCACACATAACTATATATGATTCGTCCACTCGTGCAAACATAACTATATATGACTCGTCCACACATAACTATATATGATTTGTCCACTCGTCCACACATAACTATGGATATATATATATATATATATATATATATATATATATATATATATATATATATATATATATATATATATATATATATATATATATATATATATATATATATATATGACTCGTCCACTCGTGCAAACATAACTATATATGACTCTTCCACTCGTCCACAAATAGCTATATATGACTCGTCCACTCGTCTAC
Source organism: Lamellibrachia columna (assembly GCA_963662155.1). Classification (NCBI taxonomy): domain Eukaryota; kingdom Metazoa; phylum Annelida; class Polychaeta; order Sabellida; family Siboglinidae; genus Lamellibrachia; species Lamellibrachia columna. Next base: position 26,810,006 of record OY759275.1, on the reverse strand, counting down.
ACATAATTATATATATATATATATATGACTCGTCCACTCGTCCACACATAACTACGCATCGTTGTTAAATAAACCCAGTAACAGAACAACCGTACGCCACCGGCGATTTTACAACAACGTCATATCAATTGTACAACGACGTCATATCAATTGTACAACGACTTGCCCAATTTAAGTAGGAACATTTTGAAACAACTGTAAAATGCACAAGATGCAACGTGAAGTATGTTCTACCTTTGATGTCTGGCTTTTCTTCAGCATCATCCGACAGGTTGCTGTTGTACTCTACAATTAATCAACACATGGTCACGTGTGGCTGTGTAGGACATGCGCCAAACAGCGTTCTTTGACGATATAATAGCACTTTTGGGCAATCGACTAATGCACCAATTGTGATCGGTTTTAATGGTTTAGGATTGCTGAATGCAACGCGAACTCATACCAACGGCAATATGTATATACAAACACCAGTTGCGACAACAACTATTAGGAATGTTGCTGCAAAACATAGGAACGCTGCAATAACAAACATACATAAGAGAAACTGTTAAGTGTCATCAGAATAATATATGAGTTGGACAGATCATATCATATGATAATAATCACGCAATAAGAGGAAGAAATAAATACAACAACTCGGGGAGGGGAAGGAATTTGTCTGTGGCGTAGATTGGATGAAAAATGAAGCGATGGAAAGGAAAAATGCAGATCGAAGAGGATGGAGAGGACACCGGCCAACTACCAAGTGGATGGAGAGGACACCGGCCAACTACCAAGAGGATGGAGAGGACACCGGCCAACTACCAAGTGGATGGAGAGGACACCGGCCAACTACCAAGAGGATGGAGAGGACACCGGCCAACTACCAAGAGGATGTAGAGGACACCGGCCAACTACCAAGTGGATAGATGCGAACATGTCCGCAGTCTATTGGTTTCAAAATAGTGGATTTGTCAGTTGGAACTACATAATTTCCGTTCATTTAATTATTTAACGCCCACGTATTTAAAGCTGCCCACGATTTTGGAATGAACAACAGGAAGCCCGAGAAGGGAAAGGAAAAGAGGGAAGAAAAAGACCGCCTCCCTCACATTTTGAACCACTGATAGTCTAACGTGAAACTGATGCAGCAACTGATGCTTCTCAAAATCGGCCGTTGCAGCCACCAGAGGGCGTGCCGAGCAGGAGAAACTGTCATCTTCCAATAATCTTCGGATAGGAAGAACTGCCGAGAGTTGCAATGTACTGGTTCGTCCTGCTCTAGAATACAACGCGTTAGATCTGGCACAGAGAAGCTTTCGTGATCACGAGTCCAGCAGTGAGATGCAGCATTCATTTTATACAAACAAGTACAGGCACAAACTGTTTGATCCCACAATGGAACAACCCGTACCTTTGAGGAAGTCCCGATACGTCGACACTCTCTGAGCGATATCCAGCATGTGCTGTTTCACCGGAAGTCTTCTGCATTCAGGAACTTTCTGGAAAGTAGCAGGTACCCATAATATAGAACGATCTGGGTTTGTATTATCCAAATTTCAGTACCAACAGAACATTAGTCATTTGGGTGTCAATTAGTTGCACAGTCGTCGTAAATAATTTAAAGCGAAATAAAACAATGTTTGGAAATCGGTTCAGCTGTGACTGCCGCTACAACGCGTTAAGTGCCTTCGACCGAGATCGAAACCGAAACAACGCAAACGCTCAATCAATTCCGAGACACGTACCTCAACTTCGTCTAGAAGTGCTGCAAATACTGGGTGCGTGTTTCTGAAAGTGTCTATCATTTTGATAGATGTCTTGATGTTGTCTACGTATCGCTGATAGACGACGAGAAATGACAGCAAATCATTCACGATGTCGCATATGTAGCTTTTCTGTTCCCTGCGACACAAAACGCACACAACATCGGGACGGGTGCTGGGAAACACGGAAGGTCTAATGGGCAACACTTAGAAAACATCTGCATTGTAATTTATACATAATGTATCATGTATTTAAAATTTAAATTAACTAATTATAGCATACTATATGTAAGTATGCCCGTAATTTCTTTTGGCATGAAAAAAATTCAAAATATCGGTATATCACAATATAGATTTATAATCAATACGGACTCCATATGCTTCATAGTTCGTGGTGTTTAGCAAGACAATTTAACAAGATTGTCGGCCAAAGCGATAAGCTGCAGATGGCAAGTGGACAAGGAAGGTGGACAAGGAAGCCATTGGCTTTTAGAGAATCCAATAATTGTGTATTTGTGTGTGGCCCGCCAGTATCATATATATGTCAATTTTATTTGAAAACATACTGCTATATATATATATATATATATATATATATAGCATTAACACAATAAAAAAATACTTTGTTCCATTAATGTATTCTCCTCTGAAAGTACTTTCTCATATGCAATATGCATTCTCTCAAAGTACTTTCTCATATGCAATATGCATTGTTATTTTACTAATACGACTCTGTGCCCTCTACCCAGTTTAAGTTTGAAGAATATAGTTCTATGAATATCTTCATAATCATTCATTATTTAAAAACTTCATGAGTATTAGTCGTGAAGTTGGGCGT